>PVIA01007694.1:0-80288 GCA_004024845.1 Tonatia bakeri
ATCAAAGAGCAACGAAGGGGTATGCTTTTATATGTCAGGAACTGCTTGGGTAGCCTGAAAGGAATGCTGATTTTTTGGTGCCTTTCTTGTCCCAGAATTGTTGGTGTTGAGTCAGCCATTATCTGAGCGAAGGCCTCTCGAAGTGAAAGGACCAGATTTGTCTCCTGGCATTAGGTTTGGGGAGAGCTCCTTTTATCTGAAATGCCAGGCCTGACACATTTCAAGCTAAAGGATAAAGTGCCGGTGTCTGATTCAGGGCCAGTTGGAACCCTTGGCTTAATTTATCTGACTGACGCGTTTCTAAGTCAGAGTTTGCTGGCCGTCCGCCCCTCCAGAACGATCTGCAAGCCATGCATGTGTCTGCCGGGGGCCCTGCCCAGCTGGTGCCACACCGCCCGCCACCGCTGCTGTGGGAGGAGAGTCATGGAGGGTGAGGCGGGGGCGGTGGGTGCCCGTGACACTGGCAGGCCCCCTCCCGTGTGCGATGGGCACCTCAAGTCCTGCATTATTCAGTTTTGGAGGTTAAATGTTATCCCCTCTTAACAAGGTCACTAGTAGTCTGTAATACCTTCGTATACATCGGTTGCCTATGTCCTTTGTAATGTAGCCACTGAATTAAAACGGGTGTTAAGAGAGGCAGAGGAGGAAACGGAGCCTGAGCCCAGGGTGCCGCCTGGAAAGGCCAGCACCCGTGGGAGGCCCAGCTCCCCAGGGTGCCAGGAGAGGGTGGACAACGGCTGGGTTTGCCCGGGGAAAACAGTTTCTCTGTCTCTGTTGCTAGATGGCGTTAGTAGACCTTGTCATCCTGGAGAGTGGGTTACAAAATCGGTGACAGGCTGGGTGGTGGGGAAGAGGCCAGGCAGAGGAGCAGAGTGGAGATTCCCTCCAGTAAGGAAAAAAGGGGAGGGCCAGCTTCGCGCCCACGTGGCCCCAATTAGCGGCAGCGACACTGGAGGTCGACGTCGAGTTTTAGGAAACAAGGCCGAGAGGCGGGCTTTCGCCGCGTGTTGGAAACTCCGTGGTGGTGAAGGGCGCGCCCCTCTTTTCCTTGCCCATTTCTTCTCCTCTTCCTTTCTCTCCCACTCCTTCATTTTTACAATGCCTAAACCTAACTTTTGTTTCATCCCCGATGTCACATTTTGAGGCAGATCCTTCCGTCTTTTTCTAGTCTGCGCCTTCCCCGACTGTCCGCAGTAGTGAGGGGCGGGACAAGTGTGGCTGCACCCAGGAGCTCTTGTGCTTCCTGCTGGGGAGTTAAGCCCCCGATTTCCTTTCTCCTCTCAAAGGGAAAACCCAAGGGAGTGAAAGCATCCTTTACTTGTCTTTTCACGGTGGAGCTGTGGTCCTCGGGTCCAGGGGCGGTGGGAGGGGTGGGAGGGGTGGTTCCCACCCTGATCTCTCGGCCGTCGGCCGGCCCTGGAACATCTCTCTCTGTTGGCTCTCAGGTAGATGGGGTCAGCTACCTCCTCCAGGAGATCTACGGAATTGAAAACAAGTACAACACGCAAGAGTCCAAGGCAAGTTCTGCCCGAAATTCTGAATGTGTCCTTCCCAAGGGGCAGAGTGAGAAAAATCTCCAAGAAAGCCGGGGTCGAGGGATGTCAGGAGCCAGACTCTGGACACGGCCTGGCCCTGGCCGGGTAGCTTCCCATTCTGCACTCCAGATAACTCCACTTGGATCGCTTGGGAAATGCAAACCCCGTGCCCCCGTTTGGCAGGACTTTCTGGACACCGAGCAGTAAACCCCTCTTCCTGGGTGGTGTCCTGGGCCCCTCAGCTCAGATGGCCGGAGGGAGCCAGACCTGAGCCTCGTAGGACGGGCCCGAGAGGACAGTCCCAGAATCACTGAGCCGGAGTCTGTGAACGCACACACTCGGTGAACCGGGAAGCCCAGTGTGCATGAACGTGAGAGGCCCGCCCCAGCCCTTCAGGCAGACCTCCTTGTGCACAAAGTCCGTGTCTCCCTCACGGCCCCTCCCGTCTCCCCGGCCAGGTGGCGGAGGACGAGGTGAGCGACAACAGTGCCGAGTGTGTGGTGTGTCTCTCGGACGTCCGGGACACACTGATCCTGCCCTGCCGCCACCTCTGCCTGTGCAACACCTGTGCGGACACCCTGCGTTACCAGGCCAACAACTGCCCCATCTGCCGACTGCGTAAGCCCCCGCGGGTGGGCGCAGCGTGGGGGGGAGCTCTGGGAGGAGGGGTCCCAGTTTCTGTCTGACTCCCGCCCCCAGCCGTCCTGATGGCCCTTCTCCTGCCGCACAGCCTTCCGGGCTCTGCTTCAGATCCGAGCCATGAGGAAGAAGCTGGGTCCCTTGTCCCCAACCAGCTTTAACCCCATCATCTCCTCACAGACATCTGACTCGGAAGAGCACTCGGTGAGTTGGGCTCAGGACCTCGGCTCCCAGCAGGCCAGCGCTGTGTCCCCTCACTGCCCCTTCTCACCTCTGGCCCCTCTTGACCTGCCTTTGCAGCGAGTGATCACACCTGGCAGCAGGAGGCGTCAGTAAGCTGGCGGACACCAAGTTTCATTGAAACTGAGCTGTGTCGCCAGGGAGAGTGTCCACTGCTCATCAAACCCCTTCCCTGCTTGGGAACCTGTATCCAGTTGGCACTGAGCAGGCCCGCAGCCCTCCTGCCTTCCCCTAATGGGGCCCGCTCTGGAACGTGCCCATGCACAAACGGTGGGGGGCGCTGTTTCGGATTGGAATACTGTTTAATGTCCATATCGGAATCCTCGAAGTCGGGGGGCAGTGGGGGGGACCCCTTTTCTTTATCCCAGTTCATGGCTTCAGGGGCCGGGAGCCAGGCAGACGAAAACCTTCTCCTGGCTTCAGAGCAAAGGCAGGATGGCGGAGTGAAGGCTCGGAGCCGTGTGGGTACAGCCCGGCGGTTACCAGTTTGCCTTACGTCCACACACCAGTGGGAGAGATTTGCCACCCAGGAAGTGATATCAGCATCATTCGTTAGCTGTTTGGGGGGGAAAGCCCGTTTAGTGCTTTGGTCCTTACCAGATAATACATTCCCCGTGGAGTAACGAGTGAACTATGTTACCAAAGCAACCAAGCAAAACATTAAGAACCTGGAATAAATTACCGGTGACTCTCCGGTGGACTTTGGGTGGGAGAGGTTCTCTAAGCTGAAAAGGGAAAAAAGACCGTGCAGATTTCACTGCATGAAAATTGTGAAGCTTCAGAGGTGTGAAAGATGACCAAAGCTAAACTGCGACCAACCAACCATTTAAGGAAAAAAATTGTGTTCCCGGCGTTTCCGTCAGAGCAGAGGCACAGAGCCGCGCTGTAGGCCGTTGAGCAGACTCGTGTGAGTGTGAGCAGCAGATAAAGGCTCAAAGAACAGCAAAAAAAATTCTCGGAAGAGGAACCATGGCGGGTTAACAGTCGCTTTTTTTTTTTAAGTCAACCCTATTAAAAATCTGCCCTATGCAAATTAAGATAGCATACCATTTTTTACCTTTCAAATTTGAAAACCTTTTTCAGGTTTTCCGTTCTGCTCTTGGGAGTGTAATTAGAAAGATCATTGGAAAAAAAAACAAAACCAAAAAAACAGCTGTGTATACCAAGAGCCTTATACACATTTATACCCAGTACTCTAAGGTCCATGAATTTAATACCAAGAAAATAATCTGGGAAAAAAAAGAGATTTATGCACAAGGACTTTCCTCAGAATGTTCACAGTCATAAATGTCAGGCACAGCTGAATCCCAGCGCCAGTGGGACCGTCAGGGGCTCTCACTGTCTTTGAAAAGGAGACACGTGTGAAGGGAAATGTTCCTGTCTGGGGAGACAGGCCGGTGGTAAAACTGCCACTGACAGATGGGCTGTAGCTGCGGGGACAGGGGAGAGGAAACCCTGGGGAAGTGCGCGGGGTGCAAATAAGGTTATTCTTTTGGGTGATTTGGTTACTGATGGGTTTCCCCTCCTTTCTACTTTTATGTAGTTTCCAAGTTTCTTGTAACAAATGTTTCTTGTATATTTCTATTATGATTAAAAAAACAAACATTCAGAAGAAGTTGAGGGAGGAGTGGGTAGGCTGGGATGGGAGTAAAGGACAGAAAACTGTACTTGAACAATGATTAAAATAAAATTGGGGAAAAAACCAACCAATAAATGCCTAAGTAAATAGAAAAAAAGGAAGTTGCTGTATAAGCAGAAGCTGGGAATATGGGGTCCTTAGACATGTTAGCCTTCTCTGGCCTCTAGTACCGAAGCTTTTTCGACAGACCCCTAGGCCCAATGTAAAAAAAAAAAGACATTTTTCCAGTGCAGAGTAAGAAACGCATCATTCCGTTAAACGAAAAGCCTTTCATTCATTTTTCAACCCGTCTGTTCCCCTAGTCCTCGGAGAACATTCCGCCAGGTTATGAAGTGGTGTCTCTCCTAGAGGCCCTCAACGGGCCCCTCACACCCTCCCCAGCGATCCCCCCCCTTCACGTGCTTGGAGACGGCCACCTGTCGGGGACGCTGCCCACTTATGGCAGCGAAGGCCACCTGCCCCCCGTCAGGACGCTCTCCCCGCTGGACCGCCTGTCCGACTGCAGCAGCCAAGGACTGAAGCTCAAACGGAGTCTCTCCAAGTGAGTGGCCGGCGCCCGGGGTCCTCGGTGGGGGGCTTCCTGCCACCCCTCATCTCCTTGGCGCTGGCCTCCCCGTCCTGGGGCCCCAGGGCAGGCGGACCCTCTGGCCTGTTCCCAGAGCTTCCCATCCCACTGAAGACCTGGGGCCAACACCTGGGGGAAACTGGTCCCGTCCCTCCGGGGAGGAGGACAAAAACCACACAGGCCCTTGGGGGATCCTGATGGACAAGGGAGTCATGCATTCTCTTTGTGGGGGCAGGGGTAGGGAGCACCCTTCAGTCTGAAGACTAAGGCAGCCTTCTGACCGGTCTCTTTAGAGCACTTAAGTCCAGCTAAGCACAAGTCGTGATAAAGGAAGGCATTTTATAGACGAAAATATTAAGACACTAAAACTGCCAGTGGTTTTTTCAAGTTCAGACACAAGTTACAGAGGGAGCTGAAGAGAAAACGCAGGTGTTCTGTGCCCCCCTCCTCCACCGGACCCAGAGGTCTTGGTCCCTGCCCTGCGCCCCCGGGCCGCCCTCCCCTCCTGGGGTTCTTGGGGGCTGCGGGCTCACTGCCGGCCCCTCGGGCCTTCGCAGGTCCGTCTCCCAGAATTCCTCCGTGCTGCGGGAAGAGGAGGGCGAGCGCACCTGCAGCGAGTCGGAGACGCACCTGTCTCAGAGGCCGTCGGCTCAGCAGCTTGAAGAGGTGACCGCACGGCCCTCCCTGGCCTGGGTGTCGGCTCCAGTACCTGCTTCCCCCCAAGTCACTCGTTCCCCGGCGCCTCTGAACACGCACTCTGGGCCGGCAGCAAAGGTTTTGTTCCGCTCGCTCGCTCACGGCGGGGCCTGTGTCCTCCACCTGTGACCGTTCCACGGGCTGAGGACAGTGGCAGCGGGGAGGTCGCAAAAGCCCCTGCCTGCAGTGCTTATATTCTTTTTTGATTTTTAAAAGACTTTTTATTTATTTTGAGAGAGAGGGGAAAGGAGGGAGAAAGAGAGAGAGAGAAACATCAATGTGTGGTTGCCTCTCACATGCCCCCCACTGGGGACCTGGACTGCAACCCAGGCATGTGCCCTGCCTGGGAATCGAACTGGAGACTTTCAGTTCACAGACCAGTGCTCAGTCCACTGAGCCACACCAGCCAGGGCACGGTGCTTCTGTTCTTGATCATGGGTCAGGGGCAGGGTGGGGGGAGACAAAAGGCAGTAAGTAAAAACATGTGTTCAGGGCACTGTGGGTCACTGGACAGATAGGGGAGAGAGGGGGTGTCGAGCCGAGAGGTGGGGTTGCTGTCCTTAAGAAGCAGCCTATGAGTGAGACTGGAGGCGGCGTGAGAGCTCTGCAGATGCCGGGGGCAGGGGGACTGGGGACCCAGGCCCGGCAGGTGGAAGGGCCTCGGGAGGCCGTGTGGCCGGGGGTGGAGGGCAGGTGCTCCCCTCAAAGACTTCAGCTAACACGGGGTCATCACAGCCGCTCCCGGCAAGGCAGGGCGCTCGGGGCCGTGGAGCACGCGCAGGTGGCAGAGAGGGTCCCGTCCTGAGGGACTCGACGTCTAGCAGGGGCAGGACGAGCGCACAGATGACAGCACCGTGCCTGGCACATAGCGGTTGCTCAGTTAAGTGTCTGTTGAATGAATGAACGAACTCTATAGTGCGCCCAAGACGGGGACCAGACAGTGCGGCGGGAGGGGCGGCAGAGGTCCAGTGGAGGAAACGGAAAAGGTGCGAGGGAGGACCAACATGGAGCCAAGTCTCAGAAGTTTTAGAAATGAAGACAGAGGCTAGCCGGACCTTGGGGGTGGCGCGGGCGGGGGGAGTGCGGGCTTTGAGCAGGTCAGTGGTTCCGGGAGAGCTCCGTGTCCTGAAGGCCCAGCTGTGGGCGGTGTGGGGGTGGAGGGGGTGGGGCCGGCTGAGCCAGGAGATGCCGTAGGAGCCCAGGCGGAGGCAAGGCCAGGTCTGAGATCAAAAAGGAATGCATTGTGGAGATAGAACCCGGAAGACTGGGAGAACCCGAGGTCACCTGCCGGGGTGACTGATGGGGGGGCATTGCCAGGGGCGGGTTGGGGGAAGGGTGGTGCTGTGTCTGCCCCACCGAGCTGGAACTAACCCGGCTTCCATGTGGAGGCACCCAGCTGGCCTGGCGGCCTCTGCCGCTTTTGTATTCTTTTCCTTCAGGAGAAAAGCTGTTTATAATCCCAGGGAGACCTGGGGTGTGCCCATGTCACAGCTGCTGGGTGACCTGTGTCACCTGAGCTGCTGCCTTTGTGCGGCCCCAGCAGACGCTGGGCCTCAGCAGGCTGTGCCGACTGCAGGCGGCACCTCCCCTGGGAGACAGCCATGTGGCCAGGGCCGGAGAGCAGCAGGGGACAAAAGAGAAACCGCACGCCTCTGCATGTCACTGATGTGGTGCCAGTGGGGACCTGAGTCCCTCCCAGGGCCCCCTCTTCTCCTCCCCTCTCCCCACGCCCCCTGCCCTTTCCCTGTCCTCCAGCGTGTCTGACCCACCCTCCTCCCTCCCCCAGGAGTGTGGTGTCACTCCGGACAGCGAGAACCTGACCCTGTCATCATCAGGAGGCATTGACCAGTCATCTTGCACGGGGACACCTCTGTCTTCCACCATTTCCTCCCCAGAAGGTACACGAGGGAGCAGGGAGGGACCCCCACGTTCTCCTCTCAGCCCAGTTCCCCAAGACAGACCTGGGGGCCGCCAGTTAACACCTAAGGCAGCTGCGTGAAGCATGCACCCCACATAGAGGGGAGGGGGCTCCCTCTCCTGGGGTGGGGGCGGTCTTGCCACTGAGCTGGGGGGTGGCGCAAGCAGCTGTCTCTCTCCCAGTCCTGCCAATCCCTGGTCCCCGAGGTGGAGTTCTGAGCTCTCCATGAGAGCGAGCAGAACCGTGGAAAACCTTAAATCTGAAACCCTTTTCGGTGAGGGCGAGGCCGGGCCGCCGAGGCCCTCGCTGCGTGGTGCAGGGCGCGAGCGCGCCCCTCGCTCGGCTCTCAGACCCCCTGCCTGACCTCCGTCTCCTCCCTCCACCTCCTGTCTCCCAAGACCCCGCCAGCAGCAGTCTGGCCCAGTCGGTCATGTCCATGGTGTCCTCCCAGAGCCGGCACTCCCAGATCAGCACCGACACCGTCTCCTCCATGTCCGGCTCCTACATCGCCCCCGGCACCGGCACCGAGGACGAGGGAGAGGCTTTCCCCTCCCCGCTGGCCGACAGCAGGGCCGCCTCAGAGGAAGGAGAGGTAAGGGGGGTGCAGGGAGGGGTGCAGGGCCGCCCTGCGAGAGGAGTCCCAGGTAGCTCACTTCGGCATCTCTGCCAGGGAACCCTGGAGACTCCATGCTTGGAAGGGGAGCCATGGGAACGAGGCGGAGCATGACCCGAGGCTCCCCCTCACACCCGCCTCTGCTGCACCTTGGCCAGAGGCCGGGGCTGGATTTGCGGCCAGGCCAGCTGGGCGTCTGTGCCGTTACCCTCGTCACTCCTTTGCAGGTGCTGCCGGCGGCGTCTGCAGACAGAAACTTTGTCGGCCTCGTGGAAGAGCAGGACGCAGAGGTAACACCCCCGGGGGACGTGGCGCTGGCTGGGGAGGCAGATTGGATGGGGCTGTCCCAGGTGGCGTTTGGATGGGGGGTGGTGCCGAGGACTAGGGCAGCTGCACACTCCAGCAATGTCCAGTCTGGCCAGCAGGGGGCACTGGTCTCAGTTAACAGGCCTGGAGGAAGTTGGGTGGGGGGGACTCTTCCCCTCCAGACCCTGGGCCTGACACTGGGTTTGTCCTTTGTCACTTAGTGACTGTTTACACAGGACAGCTGTGTCTTGGGCGCTTCCTGGCACCGGGGCCAGCAAAGGCCCGAGCGACCTGGTTTCTGCTTGCCCCCACCCTCTGTACCAATGTGGGGGGTCACAATTCAGCCGAGAAGTGCCTTGACCGAGGTGTGTGGAGGGTGGTGGGACACCCAGCCCGCGGGGAAAGCTCTAGAACTTCTCCTTTCTCTCCTCTAGAAAGAACTTCGTATTGAACCACATGTTCTCACAGGAGTGTCTGGGTAGGGCTCGCAGCCCTCGGGGATTCCTGAAAGTTTTCAGACTTCCCTGTCTGTTTTTTTTCACTGACCTTTTATCGCCGTCTGAGAAAGCAGGACGAGCGAAACCACCACCAGGCCATTGCTGACATGCCTGGCGTGCCCGCTAACCGCGCCTCGGACCTGGTTCCCCCAGCCTGCCGGGCCTCCCTGGGCCGGGCCTGCCTCTGCCCAGTGGCCCTGGAGTTAAACCCCTTCAGGAGGGTTCGTTCAGTCTTCAGCCCATAAATATACAGTTGGGCCTTTCCGTTTTTACATTTTTATAACAATTTATTTGAGCCAAACAGAGGGTACACCTGGAAGCAAGGTCTCAGCAGCCTGAGAACAGTGCTCCTGCAGCTGAGCCCCGACCCGAGCAGTGCACGCCACGTTGTCCCAGGGCCCGCGGTGTTCTCGGCCTGCCCCTGGAGCGTGTGTGCAGAGGGCCCACGGCAGTGCCCCGTGGACCTTCGACGACAGTGTGGCTGGTCGGACCCCCAGCCTCTGCACGGCCCATGGGCAGCCGCCCTCCCTGCCGGCTCGGGAGACTCACCGTGCCTTCCTTCCGTTGCAGGGGAATGACATTATGGAGGAAGACGAGGGATCCCCCACACAAGAAGATGGTAAAAGATCTGGTCTTTTGCTCCCTCTTGCTCTATTCTTTCCCGGGTGTTGTTTCAAGGGTTCCACAGGGGGCACTGGCACGCGTGGGTGGCACCTCTCCGTGGTGTGCCGCTGGGGAAGGGTCGTCTTCCTGATGGAGCAGCAAAGCCCGTAGGGTGCCCAAGGATGCCAGTGGCCTCCCAGCTCCTGGGCTCTGAGCCAAGGCTGGCCGGAGAAGGGTGCCGCGGGCAACACCACGGTTCTCCGTTTACACGGACAGGCCCCGAAGCTTCTCGGGCAGCTCCCGTGTGCGTCCTGCCCGCCGCAGCTGCGCAGCCCAGTCCCCAGAGCCGCTCTCGCAGCCCCCACGTTGAGCGGCAGAGGGAGGACCGCCAGGCTGCCGGTTTGGTTTTGCTGTAGCCGGGAAAGCAGCTGGCGTTCCCGTAGCAGGGACCTCAGGGGCCAGTGGCGCAGGGAAGGCACAGCAGGGGCCGGTGTTCTGGGACTCTTCCAGTGGTTTCCTTGCTTTCATTCAGGACTCAGTGCTTCCTTCGGAAAGAGGTTGTTTCCAGTGCAGCTGGAAGGGGAGGGGTGATCCCCAGAGCAAGGGAGTAGGAAGGGGGTGCTGGGAACATCCCACCGGGGGATGGGGGGGATGGACTTCGACGGGTTCCAGGAACCAGAGTGTCTCCCTGCGCTGCCTTGAGGCGCCTCCTGCAGAAAGGCGCCTCCAAAGCAGACCTGGGCGCCGGCCGGGGCGCAGATGCCATCCTAGTTGCTTCTGCTTTAGTGCTGGCCGTTGCTTGGGAGTTCAGGGGTGCGCATGCGGACTTGACCGCCCTGGCCTGGCCAAGTCACCCTGAAGGAGGGCATGGCCGCCACGGCTGAGCCTCCGCCACACGTTTGCACGCCAGCCCCAGGCAGCACCGGGCGCCTGGTCGACCAGAGTGACGTCCTCAGTGCTCCAGGCTTCCTCTGTGACTGTGCCCCGCCCCCCACCCAGAGTGTTCGCTCCTGACAGGCGCGGGGCCGCCGGTGTTCCCGCCGGACATTCCACAGCCCACACAGCGGGTTTCTGGTTCCTTCTCCCCCGTTCACCAAGAAAAAAACAAAGAGGGAGGTTAAAAAGTAACTTCTAAAAGTTTCCCCTTCCCCTCTCACGTGTCTGTAGGGTTCAGGTCAGTCCCTTAAAATATACTCAACATAACAAATTTCGTAATTCTCCAAAGCAAATAAATCGTAACTTTGTGAGTGTGCTGACTCTGGTCGGATATACAAAACTATGGACCCTAAGACCTTCCGTGATGGTTCTGGTATTTAGCGTTTGCTGGGCCTTCTGGTGCTAAGCACACCCCACAGCACAGGCAGACACAGGCAGGGGCAGGGCAGCTTCCCCAGCGGGCCCCCCAGCGGGTCCCCACCTCTGGCAGAGCTCCGCGTGGGTCCTGTGCCCTGGGGAGCCTGTGACCCCGTCAGCAGCCCTCCCCAGCAGTCTGGCCTGCCGGGATCGGCAGCTGGAGGGAGGGGCGATGAAGGAAACAGCAGGAGAGATCCAGAACATGTACCTGCCCACACAGTTTGACTCCTATTATTGTCCACTCTTTACCCACTTGATTATTGTCTTTTTTTTTTAAACACATGATTTTATTTTTTTTGTCTCCATCCTTAAGACTTTCATTTTAAGGACAGCAAAGCAGAGAAAAATCCAGCCAGCCCCTGTCTAACTGCATTAACTCCGTTACAGGCCAGAGGACATGCGCATTTCTAGGTATGGAGTGTGACAATAACAATGACTTTGACATCGCAAGCGTGAAAGCACTGGACAATAAGCTGTGCTCTGAGGTCTGCTTACCCGGTGAGTGGCAGTCTGCTGAACATGAACTTGGTGGGAGACGCTCCCCTGCTCACTCCCCTGCTCTCACCCTGGGCCATCCGTCCCCTGCCCTGCAGTGCCTACAGCGCCTGCAGGAGCCCCTGGCTGTGCTGAGATGCCAGAGCCCTTTGCAGAAAGGAAGTGAGGAGGCCTCGGACAGGCCTCAGCTTTGGGCCCTGGGGAAAAGTGTTAGGACAGGAAGAAGGGAGAGCTCTTCCCGTCCTTCCCACCGGGCCTGGCCAGCCCCCTCCATCGCGATCTTGGAGATCCCATGGTGGGTGGCCTGGTCTCGCCCTCATCAGCAGGAAGTGCGAGGCAGACACAGCTCTCCAGCTTGCAAAGGGCCTGAGCCCTTGGAAAGGGCCTCGCAGCCCCTCCAAGGAACGCATTTCAGAGCGTCAGGGAGGAGGCTGCTCTCGGGTTACCAGTTGCATTGTATTCATTAGCTTGGAACCCAAAGGAGAGGTCAGGTCAGGGGTTGAGGGTGACCGTGCTCCCTGGAGCCCTAACTTTAAATGCCATCGGGGCTGTCAGTGTGCCCCTTATTCCTTCCCATGACACTACAGCGAATCTGGGCTGACTTCCTACAAAAGAGGCACATTGCTGACCCTGTGTCCGGCACTGGCCACCTCCGACCCTCGTGCCCTCCCCAGGCGCCGCAAGCCACAGCTCCAGAGCCACGTCCTGCCCAAGTGGGCGAGGTCCAACTTGCCCTCCTGGTTTTACGGCAGACGTTGTCCTTCACTCGTGCTCGTAGCCTCCCCGGCACCCCAAACGCAGACCTGTGTCGGCCTCAGAGCAGCCCCGTCCCATCACGGGTCCAGTGCTTTACTCGCTGAGCGAAGTGGCAGCGGCGTGGGAGCCACACAGCCTCCTGTGGTTGCCATGCTCCATCCGCCCTCGAAAGACACGGGTCCTCGTGCGCCCGGCCCGCACAGGCTGCGGCCGGGGCCAGGCCTCCCGGGAGACGCTTCCTCCAGCCGTTCAGAGGGCTCGTGGGTCATGTTCCGCTTGGCGCTGACCCAGTCAGGTCTGGACTGCTCTTCCTGCCTCCTGCTCCCCACCTCGCTGCTGTCTGTCCGTCCGTTTTCCACGTCTGTGTGCCAAGCGTAAATCTGTCTGTCTGGTTTGTTCATTTTTCAACTCATTTCCGTTACCTGGACTCCGTCCGAAAGTTCATGTTCGCCCCGTGCCCACACCGCCCGCCCCGGCTGCGCCGAGCCCGCGCCCGCGCTTGCTGGGCCTGCGCGCCTCCAAGAGGCTCTCGCTTAGGGTCCCATTCCTAGCTGCCAAGGGCCCGTGCTCTGTACGTGAAGACTTTCTGAGAAAAAAAATGCGTGAGGATACACTAATCCCCGTTCCAGAAAAACGGGGTGCTTCTGTGCAAGGGTGAAGGGAAGGGTTAGTTTCCGCCAAAGGGGACGGCTCCGCCCCGCCCCCGGCCCCGCCCCGTGCCTGCGGCAGCCACACCACCGCCTGCTCACTGAGCCTCAGGAGGGAACCGAGGTTCCTGCCTCCCTCCAGGGGCTCCCCACCACCCCTATTTCCTGGCAGAGGGAAATTGTGTTAGCCCACCATGCTGGTGGACCTTTGAACTTATTCCTTCTGCTTCCTACTCTTCCTGACTCCCTCCAGCCAGCCTGCTGGTTGGTAGGTACTCCACTCTGTGGGGCTGCAGGAAGGGCCTGGGACCTGGAAGGAACGAGGAACCCCTGGGGTTCCTCGTGCTGATGGTGGAAGGGAGCCAGCCAACCTGAGATGAAGCTGGGTTCACAACTGAGGCCAGACCTGAACCAAGCGCCTGTGACGACTGTCAGGAGAGGGATGCAGGTGTAAGCGCTTGAGGTGTCCCATTGTCCCTTCACCAGAGGTCTCCAGGGCTCCTGCAGAAGAGGGAGACCTATCTGTTCTCGAGGTAGAATGTTCTCTGGTTCTGCTGTTAGCATATGCTGGTGGCAAAGTCCTGGGGAACTCTCTGGAAGCATCCGCTGAGCTAGTGACAGGCATACCCACTCTGGTGGGTCCTATGGAAGGAATAGGCCTCTTCTCCCTCAGCCGTGAGGTCGGACTTCCATCCGATGCCTTCGATACCCACAGGCCAACTGGGCCTCTATTGACCTGCGGCCTCAGGACAGCTTCCCCGGCCCTTGGTCTCTCCTTGACCCAGGTGGACAGATGGCCAGCGACAGGCAGAGCCTGGGGACTGTCAGGCTCCCTGTCTGCACCTCCCTCCCCATGCTCACAGGGTGGGGTGGGGGGACCCAGGCCGAGGCCTAGCCCTTGACTGGCAAGGACCACGCAGGTCCCCATTGTCACCACTCTTGTCAGAGTGACGCGGGGAGGGCACCTGTGTCTTTCCAGCCTTCTTCCCTTAAGATGTTTCTGGGTGTTCTTGGGCCCCCAAACCAAGGGGGTGGAGGTGTGTTCTGAGATTGCTCTGAAAGGTTTGCAGAGAGAGGAATCCCAGTGGACAGGTATAGGCGGAGAGCGGTCGGATCGGGTTTCGGGACCATGCTAAGCAGTCATGGTTTCTGACGGACTGTCACCCGGGACAGGGCCCGGGGACCAGTGGCAATTCTGTGCAAGGCCTCTGGGGAGGGTGCTGGTGGAAAAGAGCAAAGATAACTTGGGTTTAGTAGTGGAAATACAAATACAGTTTTAAATGACTGCATGGAGCACAAGGGGACGTATCTAATGAAATCTAAAAGAACTTACAGATTCCTGAAATTCCAGGGGAGTGAGCGGCCCCAGACTGAGATGCTCCTGGGGAAATCTACACTTCAGAAGCACTAAGGGAACATCCGATGACTCTCTTTCCCCCGGAGAGAAACTCTGCAAGACCACTGAATGATTGCTGTAGCCCTTAAACTTAGCCACAGGGAAGGGGTACGAGGAAGGGCCCTAAGTGTGCTCCCCAAATCTACCTCTAGAGGTCTCTTCACTCTCCCGTTTCTGACTCCCCGAAACGGGAATTGAAGGGAATGCACCTTAATCTCTCTCCCTGCGAGGGTTTTAAACCTCCCAGACCAGGTTTCTGGCTGGAGGCAGGACCGGATGGTAGCGCTAGCTCAAGGAGTTCCCCGCAGCTTCCCAGGTCTCCTTTCCTTGGCCAGGCGGGCCGCTGACCAGTGAGCAAGCATAGAGCGGCTCTTTGCTGAGGGCATGTCAGCATCCTTTGGAGGGGAAAGGACACCCCAGAGCGTAGGTGTCAGGGACCAGGGAGAACAGACGTCATCGGAGCTGGGACTTGAGGCTGCCCCAGGAGGAACAGGGTGTCGGCCTGGCTACGGATCCTAGAACGGCCGTGTCTGCCGCAAGGGCGCGTGCGAACTCCGTCTAGGCGGGCCACCGGTCAGCCCTCGGGCTCCTGGTGAGCTGGTAGCGGCGGTGTGGTTTTATTTTGTGCATGTGTGTGTGTCTTCTCTCCTGTTTACCATGTGCTTTTGGTCTTTCCCACCGAACAGCCGCCGTTCCGGAGTCCTGCCCCATAAACATTGAGGAATAGGTATGAGACCTACCCGATCATGTAAACGAACACGCCACTCACGTCACGGTGGGGTTCCTGACAGGGAGGGCAGCCTTGCCTGCTCATCCCCTCGTCCCCCGCCCCCGAGGGTGCCATCCCAGAGGGAAAGCGCACCGCTGACCACACCCCAGACTCCAGTGCCCCAGGGGCCAGAGCTCCCCCAGTCCCTGCTGCGGGTGTGGGAGAGACCGAAGCATTTCCTGTTCTGATTGCTTCTCTTCCCCTGGGGTCCCCCTCCTCAGACTGTTACTAGAGCCTTAGAGGGATTATCCCACCAGGACATTTCTGGGAAACAAGCAGTTTATACCCTTAATCCTAGTGTTTCTGCCATTAGACCCCACGCACTTGTGAGTGTGAACGCAGTGAGCCTCAGGCCCACCCTCTGGAGCCGTGGGCCCTGCCCAGGAGGAGCTGCCAGTCTCCTGGAGGCGGCCAGGGCACAGTGTGAGGAGAAGGGGTGGCCGTGTGGGCTACTGGGGGGCCTTCACCCTCAGAGCCCCCTGGGCAGCCTCTGGCAGGGGCCCCCAGCAGGGCAGGGCATGGGGGGCTCCAGAGGAGGGAGGCCTTCCTCCTGAGCGCGTGGGCAGCTGAGGCCTTGCCTCCCCTCCCCGGAACGGAGGGGATGGCGCGGTGGGTGGAGCGAGGCTGTGGGCTGGGAGGGCGAGTAAGGGGTGGTGGAGAGAGAGGTGAGCACAGCCTGGGGTGCTAGCCCTTTCTGCCAGGGGGTGCCCCGGTCAGCACTCTCCCAGGCGACTCTGTTCAGCCCTCCTGGCGGCCCCATGAGTTAACATGGAAAAGTGACCTGCCCACGCTCACACTGTCAGTGAGCTGGGACCTGGGGGTGGGGTCCCGCTGCTCCGACGCAGATGGGACACCCTAGGAAGTGGACAAACCGGGGAGTGAGGGCCGGACGCAGAGCACGAAGGAAAGGGAAGGGAGAAGACACGTTCCAGCATGGCAGCCAGACTTGAGGGAGGGCGAGGAAGTTAGTAGGTGACTCCTGGGGGCCCCCAAGATTGTCAGGCTAGTGTCTGCTGGGGGTGATGGCGCCAGCGGACAGCAACCTCAGCGGGCTGCTCGGGTCGGAAGGGGACAAGGAGCAGCAGGTGTGGGGGACACTGGGGTGTCAAAGCCGTGGCACTGTCCCCCACACCCTGCGGGCGGCCAGTCACTTCCTGCCCCGCCCCGGCTCCACAGCGGTTTCTGGGCCCAAAGGAACACACTCCTCTCCCTCCGCCCCGCTGCTTCCCGCCCGAAGGGAAACTCAGCTGGACTCAGCTGCTTCCGCCTGGTCCGACCGGAACACGCAGACCAACTTCAGAACTAACGAGACACAGAAGTGGGTCCCAGGGCAAGTCCACGAAACAAGGAACACCCCGCGTGTCCCTCCGTCAGGGGGCATGGTGGCCGTGACTGTGTGTAGCCCTGTGGGGCTAGCGCAGCCCCGGCCCCTGGCGGTGCGCACTCCTCCCATTGCGCTCTCGTGCTGTGGCCGGCACAGGAGTTTCAGGTGACATGCGTCCCGCCAGCTTCCATGCCGAGCTCCTGGGCCGCCCCACTGGAGACACCAACCTGGCCTGGCCAGAGGTCTGGCTCCTGTAACCGCCCTTTCTATCCTGCAGGCACCTGGCAGGCTGACGACAACGTTGTCAATTGTCGGAACACGCAGTGCCGTCGCCTGTCGTCCAGCAGCCTGGAGGACGCCGAGAACAGGTCCTGCGTCTGGGGTCCCTTGGCCGTCTGAGCCCCGCCCCCACACCAGAGCTCCCTCCCGCCCCCAAGTTCTGTCCTGGCCTCACTGGACCTAGGGCCGCCTGGGCATCCTCAGCAGGACACACGGAGACTTTCAGATGTCGAGATCAGCCTGCTGCTTCTCCCAGCCTCGCCTCCCTCCATAGCCGCCACCCCGCCCCTCCCAGGACCGACTGGAAGCCTCCTTTCTCCCTGCAGCCTGAAGCCACCTGATGAACTGCAGCTCAGGAGACCCTTCGCAGAGACTCCCTAGAATGTTGCCACTGTGTCGTGACCTTCAGGTGGAGCCGAGGTCCACAGGCTGGTTTCTTCCCGAACATCCTTCTTCTCCTTGGGGGTAGACCGAGAGACTTGGAGTCTTCGTGGCCTCACAACCGACATCCGTCTGGCATTTTTTGGTTTCTGGGGCATCTTAACCAATTTGAACCCTCCTGTTGGAAGGGGGATGACTCCTGGGAGAAGGGGAAGCCGCATGGCACTCTCAGCAGGGTTTCCTGATCCTCAAGGGCAGGAGAGATGGTGGCAACCAAGAGGACAGATGGAAAGACGGTTCTTACTTTTGGCACGTGAGCTGGTGTCTTGCGCCTTGTGTGTCTGTCCGTTTAGGAAGGGACCGTGAGCTGGAGAATACCCCCTAAATGATCACGCACAAGAGGGTTTCTTAGGATCAGGTGTGTCCACGAAGGCCTGGGACTCCACCCTAAGGCAGCATTTCAGAACCCGCAGTTTCAACCACCTCCATGTGCGGGGCATGCGTGGGCAGCTGTTTCAGCACGATGGCCCTGTCGGGTGGCATTCTTACCCCTGGGGCCCCATCTCCACCCTTGCTGTTAATAGTTTAATAGTTGAAGAAATAGGCTGCAAGAGGGGTGGACCAGTGACCCCCTGCCTCTGGTACCCCGGAGCCCCAGAGGAAGGGGTAGAAAGCACCAAGCTGGGGCCAGCAGTGGACTAGGAGCCTCCCCCCCATATTCACCCCCCCCCCAATCTTCCCATGTTCCTGAGCCTGACAGGAGAAGGGAAGGTACTGCCTTCCACAGGCTCATTCAAGACTCAGAGATGCTGTTCGCATCGTGTGCCCACCCCACCTCGGCCCAGGGCAGGGCGTGTGAACAGAAGCCTGCAGGGCAAGGCTGCACTGGCCCGCGTGCTGCTGGCTGTTTCTCTGCTCTGAGCCCCAGCATTGTGGACCCCTCATAGCTCTTGGGCAGAAGCTTTGTCCACTGTCTTTTGGGAAAGGTGGTTTTTCAGTGGAGCACGGGACCAGGAAGCAAATTTGAGTCCAGCAATTTGTGAGGCTGAACTATGGAGCCTAGGCTGTCCCCATCCTGATGGCTTGTCTTAGTATTGGGACTTGTCCCTCGAGAAGAGTTTCTCAGGGCCCCGGGGATCCTTTGCACTGCCAGGTGGCAGAGGACCCTCACACTGTCTAGTGGTTGTGGCTCATGTTCTGCCCTGGTCAAGGCGGAGGCCCGTTGTCCTGGCAGATGTGGCATGAGCCAAGCCAGACTCTAAGCTGCTGTCTTGAGTTGCCAGCGCCCCTCCCCAACTCCTGCAGTGGACTCTGCGGTTCAGGCGGCTTCCTGTCCTCCTTCCCCCTCCATCCCCTGCCCGTGTGCTTTCGGTCCCTTTCATATTTAAAAGCTGAGCAATAACCCCCTCCCTGATTTCCTTGCAATTTGAGCCCCAGAAACGTCAGGGAACAGGAGTGTCCCTTAGCCTGGGGTAGTGGTACACAGACCCACCTCCTCTCCCAGCAGGTAGTATTCACAGTGTGGTGTCACCTGAGATGAAGGAGGTGCAGGTAAACAGTAGGCACAGTGGCCAGGAACCCTATGAGGAAGCCATTATCTTTACCCTTTCTGGGGGGTCTCTGTCCTCTCCCAGGAAGATTCTTCTAGGCCTTGGTTCCATACCCCAGACATCTGGTTATAGATGGCCCCTTCAGTCCTTATTTTTCAGACCCTTCCTATCCTCCCCGCCCCGCCTCCGCTTCTTTATTCTCATCTAGACCTTTGGCAAACAGTAAAACCCATCCCAAGAGGCTGGTCCTCAGTCAGCCTGACCAGGGAGCAGGGCAGCTGCCAGCCCCACTGCCCCGTCCATCATCTGGACACTGTCATGTCGTAAGCAGCTGACTTAGGGAGAGTGGGTGGCCTGGCTCCTCACACTCGGGAGCACTCATTGATGAGGCTGGTGACTCCTCCCTGCCACACTCAGGTCGGAGCTCTCTCATGGCCTCCAGGTGTTGTGGGGCTCCCTGCACCCCACAAAGCTGCTGCTCCTCCTCCTACCCAGCTCCATCCGACCAGGGTTTGTGCCAGCGCTGGAGCGCCTCTGAGGCACAGACCAGCACACTTGAGGCCATCTCACCTGGAGGGAGTTCTGTCCTGTCCACCTGATCCTGGCACGCTTGTTGCTCACTTCGCTTTAGGATCTGCACACCTGGCGTGTGCAAGTGTGTATGTGTATTGTTGTGCCCCTCTCCCTCCCTGGAGTTACACTCGGGGGCACGCTACAGTGGGGACATCGAGGATGCAATATTTACAGATTGCTGCATGATTCTTAAAACTGAATAAAACTGTTTACAAGGGAAGGAGGGCTATTGACTGCAGTCAGCTTGTTTGTGAAAGCTCCCGTCTGCCCTGTTCCAACAGCCCTTCATGCCTCTGCTCCAGACGGTGTGGGAGCGGAGGAGTGGTCCAGGGCAAGGGGCAGGGGAGGACCTACCCCTGGGCTGGAATTGAGGTGCCCGCCACCGCACAGGCCCCCCCCCCAGCCCTGCAGCTCCTGGGCAGAGGCCTGAGTAAGGAGCTCTCGGCCCCAGCGTTGGCCTTAAACCGGAGAACTGCCAGCGCTGCTCAATAATTCAGGAGCAGGAACGCTGGGGACGGGAGCGAGGCCAGGGAACGGGAAGAGGAAGGGCCGCCGTCCCCGCGTCGGGTCCCTCCACCCTCAGTCCCTGTCACTGAAAGGTTGGTGAAATGAATGGGGCGAATG
Source organism: Tonatia bakeri (assembly GCA_004024845.1). Lineage (NCBI taxonomy): Eukaryota > Metazoa > Chordata > Mammalia > Chiroptera > Phyllostomidae > Tonatia > Tonatia bakeri. The sequence continues at coordinate 19,399 of PVIA01007694.1, forward strand.
ACCCCACTAAGAAAATCTGGCGAATCTGTGGCTTTTCTGAGTTTCACCCCCTGGCTCTGCCTCCTCAGCTATCTGGAAAGGAGGGAGTGCACTTCCGCAGAAGCCTCTGGAATGTCGGGGGTAGGAAGGCAGCCGCTTACCGGGAAACTGGATTACCCTACCCGCCTTGGTGGGTCTGCGAGCGGTCCTGAGCGGCAGGTGGCATCGGAGAGGCAGACCTGCCCGCGGGCACCAGGGCCGACACCCAGGATGGGAGAGAGGGTCGGGCCGCAGAACGTGAGCAAGTGCCCCTCGCAGCCCGGAGGAGAGGAAATGAAACCCCGCTCTCAGCACCGCCTGCGCCCCGGGCTGCGTCCCAGGAGCCATCGAGGCCTCGGAGCAGCAGGGCCAGGAAGAGGGCACAGCGGGAGGACGGTTCTAGGGGCGAACGGCTCTCCTGCGCGGCCGAGCCCCAGCGGGAGCGCCGAGCCGCGCGCTTCTCCGAGCCCTGCGCGCGGCCCTCGGGCGGGAATGCGGGCAGCCCCGCCGCGGTGGCGGGTAGGGGGCTGGGTGGCGCGGGAGAGGGGTGCAAAAGGAGGGAGTTCGAAGAGAGTTACCGCCGGACAGAGTGGTCAGAGCCCGCGGTCACCTTGGAAACGTGATGACCAATGGCAGAAGCGAAAGCTGTTTATGGGGGCGGAGCGTCGCCATGGCAGCCGGAGAAGCCTTTGGAGCCGCTACTTAACGCCGTTCCCCGGGCCGCGGGCGCTCAGAGAGGCACCGTCAGGCGGGGGCGCGACAAGGGGTGCTGGCGAGGCCCTCAAGCTGAGGGCAGACAGCCGCGGGGGGTGAGGGTAACTTCTTCCAGAACCTTCCTTTGGCCCGGGCTGCGCTCTGAGCCAGGTAAGGTACTGGGAGGGCTGCCGGCCGCGGGAAGAGAGAGCGTTGGTACCAGCCCACTCTCCCATCCGTCCCGACGGAAGTGGTGGGCCCGGGAACTGACATCTCTGGAGTTTGGGGTACTTCACTTCCCGCCCCACATAAGAATATGTCCTGTTCTCCTCCTTCCCCGTGACCTTCCATCCTAATATCCCTTTTCAAAGATCCGACGAACTCCCCTGTCCCCCACCCCCACCCCGGTACTGTCCTCCTGGGCTCCCTCGCCCCTTTCCCAGGTGTCGCGGGGTGGGGGTATCTGATTTCCCGCCCTTGGGGAGAAGGGAATAGACTCGGATGCCCCTACCATCTTCCCTGATTTGGCTAATAAAGTCTCCGGTCCTGTATCAAAGAGGAAACGAAGAGTGAGGTGACCCTGTGGGGTCGGGCCTCAGGGCCCGGCTTCTGTTTCCCAGACCTGGGCTCTAAAAGATCCTCCCAGCTGTGGGGACGATTTTAGAGGAATCCACCACACACACACACACACACACCCTCCCCTCGGAGGTGGGGAAGAGTGCACAGCTCCCGCCGTGCTCCCCGCAGGCCCCCCATTCGTACTCGGAGGAGACAACCCGGGGTCGCAGGATGGAAGCGCGCGTCCCCGAGGCTGTGTAGCTGGAGCCGCGGAAGTCAGTGGGCGGAGAGCGCTGCGGGCCACCGTGGGCTCGGCCGTGGACGTTGATCGCCCCCTCGGAGAGTCGGTGCAGACATGGCGGAGAGCTGGCTACGCCTCTCGGGAGCAGGGGTAGCGGAGGGGGCCGGGCCGGAGGGCAGCTTGGAGGAACCCGACGCCCTGGACGACAGCCTGACCAGCCTGCAGTGGCTGCAGGAATTCTCCATTCTCAACGCCAAGGCCCCTGCCCTGCCCCCTGGGGGCGCCGACCCCCATGGCTACCACCAGGTACCAGGCTCGGCCGCACCAGGGTCCCCCCTGGCGGCAGACCCAGCCTGCCTGGGGCAGCCGCACACGCCAGGCAAGCCCACGTCGTCGTGCACGTCCGGGAGCTCGCACTCTGGGCTCCAGGCTCCGCCCCCCGACGACGTGGACTACGCCACCAACCCGAACGTGAAGCCACCCTATTCCTATGCCACGCTCATCTGCATGGCCATGCAGGCGAGCAAGGCCACCAAGATCACCCTGTCGGCCATCTACAAATGGATCACGGACAACTTTTGCTACTTCCGCCATGCTGATCCCACCTGGCAGGTAGGGGAGGCGTGGGTTGCGGCAGCTCGGTCCCAAACTCCTCCCTCCCTCTCCACTCTTGTGAGGCCTCACTCACTTCACCTCTCAGATCCACAGGTCAAGTAGGCAGGTGCAGTGCACCCAGGGCCCCAAGGCAGGAAGGCCCTCGAAAAAGGACGTCCAGGGAGCCCAGTGCTTGGAAATGCCCCTCATCTGACTTTGGAGAGGGAGGAGGAAGGGTGTTCAGAGGGCTTTAGGGGTGAGGATGCTGAAGGCCAAGGTGCAAGCACTTGTCACTCATCCAAGAAGCTCAGTCCAAAGACTTGGTGGGGCCAGACTTTGCCGTGGGCACAGCTCCCCCCAAAGGTGACAAAATGAGGGATACATCTTTGTCCCAAGTCTTAAAATTCCTAGACATAGCCCTGCCCAAGGGCAGCTTGTCAGGACCTGACTCCGAGGTGGAAACAGGAGCATAGTCCCTGCCAAGCTCTGCATCCTGCCTGGCTGCAGGTGGCTGGCGGAGACTGGGCGGGGGTGGGGGTGCTGTGGGGTGCGAAGGCCAGCTGTGTCTCAGTGGCCTGGGTGTGAGGCCTTCCTAAAGCTGTTGTCTCAGCCCCCACTCCAGCCCCTCCCCAGTTTTCTGCCTCTAATCTTTTTCCTCTTCTCAGTCAGCCTCCCAGGGGGGACAATTACCTGAGCCGGGTGCTTTCCACAGGGGCTCTGCCTCCAGCTTGGGCTTCGCGTTCCACATCTCCGGAACCTGGCACAGAGCAGCCAAGGGGCTAGGCTGCCATGTAAACATCGCAGCTTTCCAAGGGGCACCACCCACCCATTCGTCCTGCTACCCAGGCCCCTGGCCCCGTCCCCATCGAGGTTTGAATAAGATTTGCCCCTAGGAATGAACAAGGCAGGATGGTGATCAAACCTTGCCCTGAGCATCCTCTGCCATCAGGATCAGGGACTGGATGGGCAGAGGCCCTGAGGCTGCCCAGGCTCTTCCCTGGGGCACCCACGGGCAGCAGGCCACATGTCACAGCAGTCCCCAGCTATTCTACACTTGCTGGGCCCTGATGGGGGCAATGCTATCTGAAGCTTTGGTGAGAAGGCAGAGCCCTCCCACCCCCAAGCCTGGGAAGCTCAGGCTGCAGGAAATGGGCCCCAGGAATGAGCACTATGCCCTTTGCTGGGTAATAATCAACGGACGCCAAATGGCCTAGGCAGGGAGGGGGAGTTGGGGGGGGGCGATCAGAGCCCAGGACAGCAGCTGGCTCGACAGCCGAGGGAAGTCATTAGATGGCACCTCTCGTCTCCCTGCATGCACCCCTGTGCAGGCATGCGCAGGGGCAGGTGCATACTCACACCCTCACACCCTCGGCCTCCCAGTGCCGCCCGCCCCAACCCACGCACTTCACAAACAGAGAGGGCCGGCCAGGCCCTGGGGGAGCTGAGGCGTTTGGCCAGAGGCTGCAGGCAGTGGGGCGAGGGAGGGAGCACTGAGAGCCGCCCAGCGGCTCAGGGCTCGGATGACTGAGCAGGCAGATATCCCGGCAACAGGGAACAAAAGCCCCCGACGGCACTCCTGGCTCCCCGTGCCTTGTGGCTGGGGTCCCAGAGCCTGCCCCCCTCCCCCCATCAGAGAAAAAATGGTAGGAGGACAGGCAGGAGCACCAGCCACTTCATCACTGACCCTGCCTTCCCACTCACCCAGGCTTCTGTCTCTCCTCTCTCCCCGCGCCCAGAACTCCATCCGCCACAACCTGTCCCTGAACAAGTGCTTCATCAAAGTGCCTCGGGAGAAGGATGAGCCCGGCAAGGGGGGCTTCTGGCGCATCGACCCCCAGTACGCTGAGCGCCTGCTGAGCGGGGCCTTCAAGAAGCGGCGGCTGACCCCAGTCCACATCCACCCAGCCTTTGCCCGCCAGGCCGCACAGAAGCCCAGCACCACCCCGTGGGCCGGGCCGCTGACCGTGAACACCGAGGCCCAGCAGCTGCTGCGGGAGTTCGAGGAGGCCACCGGGGAGGTGGGCTGGGGTGCGGGCGAGGGCAGGCTCGGGCATAAGCGCAAACAGCCGCTGCCCAAGCGGGTGGCCAAGGTCCCGCGGCCTCCCAGCACTCTGCTGCTGACCCAGGAGGAGCAGGGCGAGCTGGAACCCCTCAAAGGCAACTTTGACTGGGAGGCTGTCTTCGACGCCAGCGCTCTGAGCGGGGAGCTGGGCACGCTAGAGGCCCTGGAGCTGAGCCCACCACTGAGCCCCGCCTCACACGGGGACGTGGACCTCACTGTCCACGGCCACCACATCAACTGCCCTGCTACCTGGGGGCCTTCCGTGGAGCAGGCAGCCGACAGCCTGGACTTCGACGAGACCTTCCTGGCCACGTCCTTCCTGCAGCACCCCTGGGACGAGAATGGCAGTGGCTGCCTGCCCCCGGAGCCCCTCTTTGAGGCTGGGGATGCCACCCTTGCTGCTGACCTGCAAGACTGGGCCAGTGTGGGTGCCTTCTTGTAAGATGCCAGGCCCCGCCCCACCTCTGGACAGCACCCAAGTCAGGGCCCAGACTGACCCCAACACAGGCCCACGGAACCCAACTGCCCAAACGGGGGGCTGGGCCAAGTCTCCCGAGGCTGGCCCCATGAGGCCACACCCCTCCCCCAGCCCAGGCTGCCCTCTGCTTCCAGCCCAGGAGGCTGAGAACTGGGGCTCAGGACCAGAACTGCTGCCTTCCCTCCCAGCCCCGCACGTGCACAGTGTTTCGTCGACCCTCCTCTCTCTGCCCCAGGGACTGGCTAAGGAGCCCCGCATTGTGACAGCCGTGACCTGGAGGGGCCCTGGCCAGGCCAGGGAGCGAGAGGACAGGGCCCCGGTCCCTGAGCACCTCAGCTTCACAGATTCTCCCTCTCCCACTCTCCTCCCCAGGTCTCTATCCAGAGAAAGTTCCCAGGTACAACACATGCTAATTAGGTGACTGCAAATTAATCCCCGGGAGGCCTCTCAGGGCAAAGCCTCCCTGGGGCTGGGGCGGGCAGCAGACCAGAGGACAGGGCAGGTGTTGGAGGCGAGGGCCCACGGAGCAGCCCAAAAGGAGGCCAGGTGCCGGCTGGGGCGGGGAGATTTCCTAGGGCGTCTGCAGTCTCCTCCTGGCCCCACCTTGAGGGGGGCGGTGGGGCAGAGGGTAGAAATCCCTAATTTTTGAGCCCAACTGGAGGCTGAGAGCAGCCGGGAGTTGGGGTTCGGGGGAGTTAAGGGCAGAGGCAGCCGAGCGGGGGGGCAGCGGGGGACAGACAGACTAACATAGTGTGTAGTATGTAGCAGAGCTTTAACTGGGAGGGACTTCTGGAGCCACTGGGACCAAGAAGGGGTGGGGATCACCCCGTGCCCCTGCCTGCACTGTGGGAGGGGGTGCCCGGCTCCACCCAGAGCACCCCAGGCTGCGTGTCCCGAATCCATCCTCCTGCCCCATGGGGCAGTTTAACCTTTTTCATGGAAAATTATTTACAATAAAAATTTTTTGAAAATAAAATTTAAAAAAATCTGAAAATTGGACCTGCTTGCAAGTTTCTTTGGGAAAAGGTGAAGGCAAAATTTGGAGAGGAGGGCCTTGTCTTTGACACCAAGGGGGAATGGCTGGGAGGAAGCTGGGGGGTCTGAGGATTGTCCCCGGTGAACTCCTAGTGACCTCTGTGTCCCCAGGGAGAAAGGGAGGGAGGGAGAGGCAGCCATCAGGGGGTCGCCCGCAGCCCGGGCCTCAGTGCCTCCACCTGCGCAGTGGGGAGAACTGCGCCCACACACCCCTGGGGGGTGCGAGACACGGCCCCCTCCCTGGCCCTGAGGACCCACAGAGGCCTAGCCCGCCCAGGGCTCTGCTCAAGCCCTCCCCACCATGAGGGCCTGCCTGGGCTTGTCTGCCTGGATCTGCTGTCCCTGGCCTGGACCAACCTCCAGCACCTCCCTCTCTCGGTCCCCTCCTGGAGGGGACAGTGTGAGGCCAGAGGCCCCAGCCCCAGGGCCCCCATGTCCCACCCTGGCAGGTGTCCACTCAGCCCAGTGCCTTCCTTCCCGGGCCTGCCACAGGCCAGAGCAGGAGGAAGGCCACCAGGGAAGTCCATGGGCCCAGACCCTGCTTCCCCACTCGTACTGGCAGGTCTGCTCCAGGAGGACCCAGCCTCCTAGGGCTCTGATGGGGACAGCGAGGCACGGAACATCACGTGTTTGAGCAACACGCAGTGGCACCTCTCCATCCCGTTCCCCAGCTTTGTCTGGAAACCCCGTCCCCTGAGCCCCTGGGGGTGCACCGTCCCCCTGCACACACACACCCCGGCACAAATGGGCACCGTCCCATGCAGCCCTGCCCAGCCTCCACGGACCCCGTTCTCCCCTAGCCCCTTTCCTTCCCTTCACTGAAGCTCGGCTCTAGGCCAGCCTGGCATTCCCCTTGCTAACTCGCTGCTTTCACTTGCTAATTATTCCAAATATTTCAGAAGGGCACACACACTGCAGGACTGGTGGGGCTGAGGCCTTACTGAGCCCAGAAGCCAGCCCGCCCCCTCCCCGTCGTTCCTCTCTGAGACTCCCCTCGGGCCCAAGCAAATCTTCCCTCCCTTCACCCACCATCCACCAGTTTAACTCTGTGCTGGCCCCCAGCACTGGCGGAATCAGGCAGCCTCTTCATTGGCCCCCACTGGCCAACGGGGTTACACCTTGGATGGACAGGTAGGGCGTGCCACCTTCTCCCCCACCTCACCCTCTGCCTAGGCCCAGAAGAAGGGCAAGGTCAGGGGCAGGAGAACTGCCCAGGGAGCGGAGCAGAGCCTCTGTCTCACCCCTGGCTGCAGAGTATGACCGGGAGCTCTGGAAAACCTCTGTGCCCAGGACCGGAGCGTCCGGGGTCAGGGCCCAGGCATCAGCATCATTTAAGGGTCCCCAGATGTCACCAAAGCCAACAGGGTGCTAGAGCAGAGGCCTTCCCAGTCCCCCGAGCAGACAGCCCCGGAAATGGAAAGCCTGCATTTCAGAGCCCCTCGCTCCTCCTCATTTGTGCCTCGGAGGGATGCTCATTGCTTCGTGTTTATTCATAATTCGCTGTAAGCCCGACCACAACCCACTCCACAGCAGTGGACAGTAAGCTACAGACACAGCGACTCCCGTCGGCACAAACCACGTCAGGGCATGCGTCCTTGGAACGACATTCCTACCTAAGCTTTGCGCCACCAACACCATCAGGAAGTTGACGCTGACCCGGTACCCCCCTAACCTCAGACCCCATTCCAATTTCACACCTGGCCCCACGGATGCGCCTCCCCACCCAGCACCCCAGCCCGAATGACGAGGGGCCCCGAGGGCCTATCTCCTGTGAGCTGGGTGCTCTGAGGCCCTGACCCGAGATCCCTGAGTAGGTTCCTCGTCTCCTCGAATCCCCACCTTTGTGATGAGACTATGTGACGAGAAGTCCCTCAGCTATTTCATGCTTGGGTGTTGACGACAGGCCTTCCCAAAGAAAAAGCCACCTTTCTGTCCCCTAACTGGCCACCTTTGCCCCATCCTCTTCTCCACCATGTATCCTCAGCCAGGAGTGGGACGAGGGGCGAGGGCAGGAGCTCGGCCCTTGGGGGCCCTCCCTGCCCACACCCAGAACACGTCCCATCCCACCGGGCAGGCCACCACGGGCTCCAGCGTCTGGAAGGTGCCTGGGACTCCCACTAGCCCCCCCGTTCCATGCTGTCCTGGAGCAGATGGTCAGGCACCTGCAGAGCTGAGCTGATGACAGGAATCCCTCTCCACCCCCACCCCCACCCCCACGCACACACAGGGACAGAGACTTTCAGAAGGAAGAGGCTGAGCTGGAGGGCGGGAGAGAAGGGGTGTGAGGGCGGGTGGGTGGCAGGTACTCGGGAATCAGGTGCACTTCCATCCTGGGCGGAGGCCCCAAGGTAAACAGGTGTATTTGGACTCCCAGCAGGAGGGAGTGGGCAGGCCCGGGCCTGTCCCGGATGGAGATAAGGGGAGGGGCCTGCGTTAACAATAGGGTGGAGTGGCCCCAGGTCCCGCCGACACATTCTTGTGTAATGATGAGGAGACAACACAGGTGACGAGGGAGGGCAGGTACCCTGGGGTGGTGGGGGGCTGGCTTTGTGAAGGCACCTTTGCTGGGACTGCGCTGGCATGTGGAAGCCCTGGGGGGTTGCTACCCTCTTGGGGAACAGGTGTCTGTACCACTCGGTGGCTCCAGATGGTACAGGGACAGATCAGAGCCAGGTAACGGGCATGCCGGGACTGGATCTTTCCCTGTGTGACTCAGGAGCAGGCAGGGACCAGCTGGAGGACACTGGCCCCCAGAAGCCAAGCAACCTGCGGGGGTGCAGGGAGAAGCAGGGTGTATATTAACCAAGAGGGGAGTGACAGACAGGGACGAAGGTCTCGATGCCCTGCTCCCCAGCTCCCACAGCCCCTCACCCTGCCTGCGCCGGCTCTGAGGGCAGGAGGGCAGCCCGGGTGGGAGGGCAGACCCCCTCCCCTGGAAGGAAGCAGCCCGCTCAGCTCACAGGAAAGCAAGAGTTCCAGGAACTGGGGGAGGCGGGCCGTGCACACAGCCGGCCCCGCCCATGGCCCCCAGGGCCCTTTGAAGCTGCAGCCAATGCCCACAGCCCTCCTAGCTGTTTGCCCAGGGAATTAAGCAGAGAGGCCACCGAGCACTCTCACCCCTGGTCCAGGCACCCCGCCCTGCTTCCTGCCTCACTCTGGACACCAGGCCCTGTCCCCACCCCCGAACGGCGTTCTGGTTTCCTCCTACTTGCTGACAGTGCACTGTGCCGGGCGGGCTGGGGGGGTGGGCCGCACAGGTGGGGAGGGAGACGTGCAGACCTTTGCCCAGTTTTCAGTCTCGAGCTCCGGAGTCTGCAGACTCCTGCGTGCAGAGAAGCTGCCATCTTGCTCAGCGCTGCCTTCTCAGCATCCAGCACAGGGCCTGACCTCCTAAGGAGGGAATGAATGAGTGAGTGAATGAATGCATGTGCTGCCTGGGCAGAGGGTAAAGGGTAGAGAAGCAGCCAGGTAGCCTTGGCAGGATTCCACGCACGCAGTGACCATGGAGGGGTCTCCAGCCATTGGGGCTGCGGAGGCTCCCGAAGTCCCAGAGCTGCAGAGAGTGGGGAGAGAGGACTCCGGCCAGCGAGCTCTTTGAGGAAAGCCCCAGACTGCCCTGTTCTGGAAACAAGGGGTGTGTGTGGGGGGATAAAAGAGACAGTAGGACTTAGAGTGCCAGCTGAACCTGAGTGGGACATGTGGCAGGTGCGAGCCAGCTGAAGAAGGAGGGAGAGGGACATGGGACAAGGAGCAAAGGATGTCAGGAGGTGGAAGAGGGGTGGTCTTCCTCACCCTCATCTGTTCCTCTGGTCCCCATCCCCTGGGGCCTGGGGCCTGGCAGGGGGATCACAGAGGGCCAAGAGGCGGGGCTGCTATGGAGAACCTGGCATTCAAGGCCCCCCTGAAACCCACAGGATCAGCAAACAGGCCTCTCACCTATCTGCACCCCAGCTGCAAGGTCGCCAGGACAGAGTTGTGCCCAGCGCAGCTGTCCCTGCTCAGTCCCACCCCACTGGACACCAGGATGTGGGACACTGAGCAGATGCCCCTGGCAGTCCTGATGCCCAGGCTCCCAGATGAGGCGGGAGATCTGGGAGCAGTGACAGAGCCCCCAGTGCCTGGTACTTGGCTAAAAATGAACCCGGGCCGGAGCAGGGTGGACACCACCAGTTCAAGGCCAGCCCTGGAGAAAGGGGGTGGGGGAACCTCACAGAGGGCCAGGACTTACGCCTCCATCCACGTTCCCCAGGCCCCTCTATGCTCCCTATGTCGTGGGTGGGTTTCACTGGGCTGAGTGGGACATGGAGCCCTGAAAGGAACCCAGGCAGGGGAGAAAGAGAATCACCAACTAGGCCCGACTATTGCACGTCCGAGAAGAGAGGCGGGTCCTGAAGAGCAGATGCTCCCGCCCTGGCCCCGGCCCAAAGGCTCAGCTCAAGGGCTCTGCCGCCCTCCGGCCCAGAGAGCTCTTGTCTGATGAAGACTTTGGCGGGGGGCAAGAGGACCACTATGATAGGTGTTTCCATGTGGAACGGACTAGTGAGTTGGCCCAAGCCCTCGGTCTGCAGAGGAGGGAACTGACCTCTGTGGTCTCATCCCTAACTCTGGTGCTGAGTGTCCCCGTGACCTGACCTGACCAGGTCAGAGCCCAGCCAATGCCCAAAGAGGGAGCAGTGCCTACACTAGGCTTGAACTCTGACCTCCACCCAACTCCCAGTCCATTTCCCAGACCCACCCCTCCACCTGGATGACCCGTGGTGACCTCCACTGGGAACTCCACTGGGAAGGGGAGCTCCAGCCTCGGAGAAGAGACAGCCACGGGGGGCAGCCGAAGGTACAGCTCCGAGCGGAAAACTGATCCAGCCTGGAAACCTCCAGGACAGCTGGAAGGAGCAGGCGCGTAACGGATACTCGAAGAATTCACAGACGAATGAATGACCACATGAATTAGCAAATGAAGTGGAGCCAGTGTGGGGAGGGGAGGAGAGGACCCTTCGGAAGGTCAACCCAGGTCAGGCAGCGGAGTGTGATGGTGAGTGGGTACCACGAACCGGAAGGACACAGAGCTGGGCTGAAGAGCGGTCCCAGGGCCACCAGGATGGAAGTCAAATTCGAGTCCAGACTCTTTGAAAAGTGAGGCAGAAGAAAAGAGGGAACAAGGACCGAGCCTTGGAAAAGGGCCACTGTTAGGGCCCCTTGCCCCCCCTACACACACACACACACACACACACACACACACACACACACTCCCCTGCTGCAGGCAGGCCCCACCCCAAGAAGCCTGCCCGGACAGTCAACAGGCCCGAGCAGGCTCAGGGAGGAAGCTGGCATTTGCCTCCCGTGGGACATTTCCTTAGCACAGTGAGGGTAGCACTCGGGCTGGCGGCCACTCCGAGCTCAGAATTGGGAGAAAGGAAGGGGAGTGTGGGCAGTGGTGGATACAGGTCCCGGGGGAGGTTCTCTAAGATAGCAAGACCTGCATGTGCCGGAAAGGGGAGTGTGTTTTTAAGAGAGTAGGCATGGATACTCAGCGGGACGCAGAGAGGAGTCACAGGCAGAAGACGGGGAATGGGTGAAGCTCCCAGGTGGCAACCTCCTGGCTCAGTACAGGGGAGGGTCAGGGGCCAGGGTGCCCTTCTCAAGTGCACTGCTGACCACATCATGCATCTGCTGAGGACACGGTAGTGACTTCCCTCTCTGACAGAAGAACCTCATGCCCTCTAAGCAGGGTCAAGGTCCGCCCCGGCCGCCATTCACCTTCTCATTACCTGTAGTCCCTCCGTGACCTGTCACAGTCTTTCCCCACCCTCCCACTCTCCCTTCACCTGGGTAACTCCCTCCACCACTTAGTTCCAGGGTCCTGAGGTCTGAGTCCCCAGCCGTGGCCCCATGGATAGAAGGCCGTCATCCTGGAAACACGCAGGCCAACCCTGTCTGCACTCCTGCTGGAGAAGGTGGTTGGCTACATGTCAGGACCCCAGGCTGCGCCCAAATCAGTGACAGCACCGGGGGTGCAACAGCCCCCAGAAAGTGTGGGTCAGGTTGGAGCAGTGTCCCTGGGCACCTGCTCTGCCTCCAGCTGAGCACCCATGGTCCCCTCCCAACCTTGAGCCCTTTCATCTGCAGGATCTAAATTCAGTTTGGGGGTGACCTCCGTCAGAATCCCTTTCCCTGCTTCACCCCAGCAGTTCGTTCCCGACTCAAGGTCAGAGGACAAGCGCTCGTGCCCCTTCCCTGCTGCCAGAGTGAGCAGCCCACTGGGAGCTCCCAGCTGCCTCCGGGGTTCAGGTCTGCCGGAGAAGGCCCAGGCCGGGCCCTGAACTCTAGCAGCTGCCGTACCAGCCAACTGGGCTGCTGGCAGACCTTGGGCACCAGTGTGATCGAAAGCAGGAGTGTCCAAACTTTTGGTGTCCCTGGGCCACACTGGAAGAAGAAGAGTTGTCTTGAGCCACACGTGAAATACATTGCAACGCATAACCACACAAAAACATCTCATAATGTTTTACATAAATTTACAATTTTGTGTTGGGCCGCATTCACAGCCCACCTGAGCCGCATGAGGCCTGCGGTCTGCAGGTTGGACACCCGGTCTAAAGGCCCAGACTCCCCGGGTGCAGAACCATTCACGCTCTCTGGGAGGCAGGGGCAGCTGGAAAGGCCCGCAGTCATCTCTCGAGGACTTTGAGTCTACAGATTTTAGGGGCCTCCTAGCGTCACCTGCGGATGAGCACACTGGGGCACAGAGATCGGGCACAGCGCTAAGGCTGTCGGCACAGACGAGGGTGGCTTCTCCTGGGTGCTGATAGATGGGGACTCATCTGGACGTTTGTCACCTCTCCACTCACTGCAGGCCTCGAGTGCCCCTTGTTTCACCACAGTGGCAGTGTGTGTGCCTCTCCTGCTGGACAGCGAGCTCCAGGAGGGCAGGGGCCATGCCCGGTTCTGCACGACACCTGCCAGGAGTCGGGAGTGGCATGTGGTGCATGCTCCACAGAGCGTGGCAGAATGGGTGGGATGGGGGTGGCAGGGCACAGCCCGAGGCTCAGTGACTTGCTGGTGGAGCTAGATCCAGCAGGCAGAGCTCTAAGCCAGGCAGACGGTGGGGAGCCAGGGGAAGGCAGCTGGGGCCTCTCCACCCTGCCCCTGGGGACCCCCGGTTTCACCTCCCAGCCCAGCCCTCCTCCTTGGCCTCCTTAAAAAGCCCCTTGCTAAGATCTGCCCCCGTGTGGTGTGCAGGAGGTCGAGTGCGCTGAGAACCACACACACCCCTCACTGGCGTCTCTCTGCTCATTCATTCATTCGTTCATTCAACAAATAGAGGAGAGGCCCTTCCTTCCACGGGCGTGGAGGACATGCACGCCACAGAGGACCAAACACACAGAGCATGACCATGTGGGCCCCACGAGTGCACTGCGGAGCCCCCCGACACACACACCGGCCCCAGGCAGGGGCATCCGCTGCCCTTGGGCAGCTGCCACATCCGGGAAGGAGGCTGCCTGGTTTCCCACCACAGAGGCAGATCCCTCCACCCTCAGCATCAGGGAAAGACTTGGCCCTGTGGACGCTGAGAAAGGAGACACCTATTAAGAAGGGCTCCTGGGGGCTAACTGGCCTCGGATGTTTAAAAAAAATAAACAATACAAAATAAAAATCCCTGGCGGGTGTGGCTCAGTGGACTGAGCTCCGGTCTGTGAACCAAAGGGTTGCTGGTTCAATTCCCCGTCAGGGCTCATGCCTGGGTTGTGGCCAGGTCCCCGGTTGGGGGCGTGGAAGAAGCAACAGATTGATGTTCCCCTCTCACCAAAAGCTAAATAAAATCTTTATTTTTAAAAAAAGCGCCTTGCAGCCGTCTCCACACGGGGGCAGGGGGGGGGCTCGCCCTCAACCTGCACTTCTGGAGGCAGCCTGCGCTGAACTACCTGCCCCGACGGTGTTTCTGCCCTCCGAACCTGCCCCGGGCCTGACGCTGCCCGCTTCCGATCGGGCCTGCGCAGCTACACGCCCATCAACATCTTTACTGACCAATCAGCAGCTCGTTTCTGACCTATCAGGATCGTGCCTTTCGGACCAACCAAACTATGAGGATTTGAAGTCCTCATTTGCATGAGGGTGAGCCTATCAGGGACCCACAGCCCAGCCTTCCGTCTGTGTGCGCCAGCTCCTTTCAGTCTCGCGGAGTCTACTTTCCCTTGCTGCTGAAGACGGGTGGGTGTGTTTTTTTTTTTTTCCTGGGCTGAACTGAAACACTGAACATGTCGTGTCTGAGCGGAGCGGCACCGAGCGAAGCTGACCGGCCACAGCTGACCAATGAGGAGCCCGCAGAGCGGCCGGGACCCAGCGCCGCCTCACACCCGCGCGGAATCCACGGCGCCGTAGCACAAATGAGCTGTTTTGCACTGAGTCGAGTTTCCTTCTTCACCACGTCCCAAAGTGGCGTTCCTGTTGGTGTTGAACTGACGCCAGTGACCGTGGTCGGCAGCTCCAGGCAGGACTTCCCTGTGTCCCCTCCCTCCCAGCCAGCGGCCGTAGAGCCTCCCCTGCGTTTCCCCGTGTGAGCGAGGCCATTCACTGCCGTCTTCCTGCACCCACTCCAGCTATCGCCCGGATCACAGTGGCGGCCTGCTCACTGGTGCCCCTGTCCCGGGCCGTCCTGTTAAGGCCCTTCGCCAAATACAGTCCAACCTTGTCTGCTTCGTGCTACCTGCGGCCACCCTTCCTCCACTCCTGACTGCTCCAGGCAAACACCGCTCTTCTTTCTGGATGCCTAGACCCGTCCCCTGCTTCCCAGCTGTCCCGAGGCTGGCCATTTTCCTGGGGTTCTTTTCCCCAACCCCCAACATCCAGTCCACACAGCGGTGCCTCCCAAGGCCTCCCTGATCTGTCCAGGACTGACTGTGGAGCTATTTTCCCTGGTTGAGGCCCAGGGCCCTTTGTCCCTCCTGTGGCTTATATCCCACAGAATTGCAGTGCTCCTCAAATTCCCAATTTTTTTCCAAGAAGACTACCGTCTTATGCACAAACCTAGACATCAGGGGGGCTCTGGACCAAACCACACCATCTGTCTGCCCCTTGAGGGGGGCTGCTCCCTCTTTCTGCTGCCTACGGTAGGTCCTCGGTCAGCACCCTCGAATTCATGAACAAATGATGGGACTCCTCCCTCACCCCAGAGGGAGGGCATGTGTGGGGGACAGTAGCTGAGGTCCCCCTGCTCCAGCCCACAACGGCAGGGTGGGGCCCTCTGAAGCCGTGTACTGAGAAAGCGCTGAGTCAAGTTCAAGGCAAGCGGCCCCCGGGGAAGCCAGGCCTTCAGGGTGCAGGGCTGTGGGAATACGTCCGGGGTGCGGGAGTTCGCCAGAACGCGAGGAGCTGCGGGAGCGCGCTGAGACAGGCGGCGCTGGGGGCGCAGTGGCCCGGCACCTCCGCGGAGGGCTGTCCGGCCACCGGCGTCCTCCGTTGCCTGGAGTCGCACGGCCGAAATGGCGCGGGTGCCAGCGGCGACGTCGTCACGGCCCGCTGGCTTGGATCCCCTTCCCGGCCGGTGGGGGGCCTGGGGGGAACGGGAAGAAAGCCCGGGAGCTTTGGCCCCAGCCCCACGGTTTCTCCTCCCTGCCTGTCCCTCTCCCCGCGTTTACTGGCTTTCTTCCCGCCTCCGTGTTTCACTCCTCTGCAGGGCCCCCTCTGCCCCCCCTTTTTCTGTTTCCATCCATCCACTGCTCTTGGGCCTCTCCTCCCTGGCCTTGCCCCCCTGGCCATTCTCGGAGGCTCCTGCCCGGGGCGCCCTCTTGTGGCCCCCTTGGCCAGCGCACTCGCCCTTGCGCCCTCGCGCCCTCGCGGCCGGCCCTGGGCTTTCAGCTCCCGAACGAATTAGCGGGGGAGCGCGCCCCCGGGCGGCTCAGCCGCGTCCTCAAAACCCACGCAGAGGCTTCTGGAAAGCAGAGGAGGGGTCCTAAAGAAGAGACCTTGAGGCGGAAGATGCCCCAGGGAGAGCAGGATGAGGAAGGACGAGTGTCAGCCGCCATGTGGAACTTATTCCCAGGGGAACATCTGTCCCAAGCCAGACTCCCACCTGTCCCTGGGGCCTGTCCTGCGTCAGTGAGAAGTTGGAGTGGGAGGCTGAGGGGCGGGGCGGTTCACAGAGGGGCAGAAGGCACTAGCGCGTCTTCTCGGCCACATCTCCGTGTGGTGTTGCTGCTCCTCGTGAGTGCGTAGCTGTCATGCGCAGGGCGCAGAGGATCCAGGGGTCTTCAACGGCGCGCCGACCGCTTTCCCCTTGGTCCCCGACTCTGGGACAGACACTCACAAGCTTGTCCACCCCTTTGGTCCGCCATCACTTATTTATTTGTCCATCACAGATTTGGTGGGCACCCTCCGTGTCGGGCCAGGTGCCAGAGAGGCAGCCCAGGTCTACCTGCACTCCCAAGATGCCTCCCTGCCTGGAGGCCCAGGCCCCCCCCCCCACTTGGTCACTCCGCTGTGAAGACCAGGTGCTCCCTGCCTGCCTTTGATCCGCCCTCGGCGACGCTGCAGCCCCTGCCCGAGAGCTCCTGCTCCCCGCTGTGGCAGCCTGGGCGGCTGCTGCGGGAGGGCCCTGGGCAGCCTTCCGGCCCTCCCTTCCCCGGGTCACACTTTGCCTCCATCCCCGAAGTGGGCGTGGATCCCTGAGACATCCCACAGCCTCTTTGAGCACCTGAGTTCAATTTGCAGTTGTGAAAACGATTTTAAAGCTCATCAGAAAAAAAAATAAACAAAATGAGAGGTTTATTTATTGTTTTTTTAGGAAAAAAAGCCAAGAAGGAAATACTGAACACAAAATATATAATTAAGTTATACGATTCCATTGAACCAGCGTTGCATACCTGAAATAAATCCCACTTAGTTGTGGTAGTTCTCTTTAGACATTGTTGGAGTCGATTTTGCTAATATTTTTAGTATTTTTGCAGCTGTATTTATGAGAGGTATTGGTCTGTAGTTTTTCTTTCTTGTAATGTCTTCTGCTAGTTCTGGTGTTAGGATAATGCTGACCTCACAGAATGAGTTAGGAAGGGTTCCCTCTGCTTCTATCTTCTGAAATGCTTCCATGTACATTAATGTTCCGTAGAATTCATCAGTGAGACCATCTGGGCCTGGTGCTTTCTGTTTTGGAATCTTATTAATTGATTCAATTTTTGTACTAGCTATAGGCCTATTCAGATTATTTATTTCTCCTTGTGTGAGTTTTAGTAAATTCTGTCTTTCAAGAAATAGGTCTGTTTCACCTAAGTTATCAAATTGGAGGGCATAGCGTTGTTTATGATATCCCTGTAGCATCCTTTTAATGTCCACAGGATCAGTAACGATGTTCCCAATTCATTCCTGGTATTAGTGATTGGTATCTTCTCTCTTTTTTCTTGATTAGCCCAACTAGAGGTTATTAATTTTATTGATCTTTTCAAACGACCAACTTTTGATTTCCTTGATTTTTCTCTACCAATTTCCTGCCTTCAGTTTTATTGATTTCTGCTTTAAGTTTTATTTCTCTCCTTCTGCTTATTTTGGATTTAATTTGCTTTTGCTTTTTCTAGTTTTCCAAGGTGAAAACCCAGGTTACTCGTTTTAGATCTTGGTTTCCCCATAGTGTATGCATTCAGTAAACTTCCCTCTCGGCACTGCTATCCCTGCCTCCCACAAATATCGATACGTTGTATTTTCCTCTTCATTTAGTTCAAAAAATGCACACGAGACGCCATTTTTCATTGATCAGTTTGGCAAAAATGTTAAAGTCGATAACACACAGAGTGAGCTCAGGTGTACAGGAATGAGCACGTGCATGCTTTGGTACTGGGAGTAGAGACGAGTTCAACGCTTTGGGGTGGCAATTTGCACATTTCTGCAGAAATTTTAAAGATATATGTTTTAATTTGGTAATATCTAGACGTCTGTACAGGTGTGCTCATGCACAAGCCACCTCCCTACGTGAGACAGAGTTTCCAACAGGAAAACACCTGGAAACAACCCAAGTGCCTGTGGACGGAGGACGGCTCTGTGACCCGCTCGAGGAGAGTCTGGGCAGAGAGGGGAGCTCATCTCTAATGTCAGTATTGAAAGATGACCAAGGTTCACTGTTAAGTGAACATGCAGCCTACGAGAACATGTTTAATGTGACAGCGTTTGCTTTCTTTAAGAAAAAGAAAGAAGAGCCCTGGCTGGCGTAGCTCAGTGGGTTGAGCGCAGGCTGCAAACCAAAGCATCGCAGGTTCAATTCCCAGTCAGGGCACATGCCTGGGTTGCAGGCCATGGACCCCAGCAACTGCACATTGATGTCTCTCTCTCTCTCTCCCTGCCCCCCCGCCCTCTCTAAAAATCTAAAAAAAAAAAGAAAGAAAAAGAAAGAAGAGCTTATTCTGTGTATACTGTGCCTGGATTTGGATGAATTCATCTAGGAAGTCATAACTGCAGTTGCTTCCGGGACACAGATGCTTGGGGGTCAAGGCAGTGGAGCGCACTGTTTGGTTTTTATTATGTGCCTTCTCTGCAGTTTGAATAGAATCACATGGCATTTGAAAACTGTGTTAAAGGCAGACTGCAGGTTTGAGCCCACACGTGACTGCAAGCACACTAGATACTTCCTTTGCCCTCTCGTCCTGGTAGGAAAGCGCACAACAGTCCATGCCTTCCTGGGCTTTGCACACCCTTCTCTTGTTTTATATGCAGAAGGGTTTCAAGGGGGAAGAAATCCCTACTGAGCACTCCTGTCAGATGCACTGTTGATGGCTGGTGGTTTCTGAATGAAAAAAAAAAAAACCCGATTTTTAATCCTTACCAAAAAAAAGGAAAATTTCTTAGAAGCCTTTTCATAGAAAGGTAATTTAAACTCACCATCTTTAGACACTAGAAAAACCGAGCACCCCTTGTACTCAGCTGACCCTTTTAGTGTTCTGCGGTGTTTTCCCCGAGGTTGGTTGTTTGTTTGCAACGCACCCGTCCCTTTCAGCAGCTGTGGTCCAGGGAGCAGACACTGTTGTGGCGGCCCAGCTCACAGCACACACACTCTTACATGGCTGTGGGGCCAAGAAACACTATTTTGACGGAGTGTTAACACTTGGTGCCTCAGAAGAAGCACCAAGTCTGGAATCAGGAAATTACCTTCAAAAAGAAACAACGCTGTTGGGGGAGGGAGCTCGTCCTCCCGCTCCCTCCCTCCCTCCCTCCGGAAAGACCATCTCTGCTCTTGGCAGGGGGGCTGGGCTGTGATTGGCACCTGTGTCCTGCACCCGTTTGTGAAGGAGAGCGAAGCGTTCTGACACCGCACTTGAAACACCACTTGCTCCTTTCGCCACAGCGGCATGTACTTAGCCTACTTGGGGATGACAGCTTGTACTGCACCCGTGAGGGCCTGCTTTGGGGGTTGAGAACCATTTCAACTCATGTTTTCATTCTCACTACATTTTTCTAGATGTGGCTGTCAAATACGTAACCTGCTTTGCACAATGGATTTTCTGGAAAGTCAGATTGGCAGCTTTGCACAGCAACCAACCAACCTCCTGAGCTACCAAGGGCGGGGGTGGGGGGGGAGCCCCACCCGCTGCCCAGCTGTGTTGATTCAGCACAGCTGACCTAGCGGAGCCTGCGCTTCCTCAGCTGTGCCCGCTCGGAAGTGTATTGTGAGGATTAGACAAGATAAGGAGCAAGGAAGGTGTTGTAACAGAGATGGGCAAACAGAAGGCTCTCAGTACGCGGCAGCTGGCTACCAAATCACACTTAGTGAAGGAAATTTGAGAATACACAGAACAGCACACACACGGGGGAATCCCCCCAAACGGAGTTTATTTATTAAAAATTGTGTATTTATTCTCACATGCTTAAACTTCAGTCACTGTTAAAATACTCTCCGCCGTTTGATGCAATACACCTAGGGAGATGTTTTGTCCACGGCTCAAAACATTTTTGAACTCGTTGGTTTTGGTGCCTTTTAGTGCTTCTGCCGTTTTTTGTTTTACCTTCTCCATATGAGCACAATGTTTCCCTTTAAGGACTGTTTTCATCCAGGGAAACAAACAAACAAAAAAGGCGTTCAGGGAGAGACTAGGTGAGTAGGGAGGATGGGGCGCGGGGTGGGGGGGTCATGCCGTTTTCAGTTAAAAACTGCTGAACAGCCCTGGCTGGTGTGACTCAGTGGATTGAGTTCGGGACTGCAAATCAAGAGGTCGGGGGGTTTCGGTCAGGGCACGTGCCTGGGTTGGGGGCCGGATCCCCAGTTGGGGGCTGGATCCCCAGTTGGGGGCATGAGAGGCAACCACACATTGATGTTTCTCTCCCTTTCTTTCATTCTCCTTTCCCCTCTCTCTGGAAATAAAATCTTTTTAAAAATCTTTTAAACTGCTGAACACTGAGCGCTGTGTGAGCAGGTGCGCTCTTATCGCCCATCATGAAATCGGCAGACATGTTGAGTCTTCACAAAAAAAAAATACTGAAACCGAACGCAGCCTCTCACAACAACGCCAGCTAGTACACTAATCCAGGTGGGTTCCTAGAACACTCGTTTAGCTGGGGGAAGTTGTGCTCCACAAGGGGCTCGTCCTCCAGAAGATAATTCTGGGTTTTAAGAGATATATATGAGGAGATCATTCCCCTCGTCTTTGGTTCATTTACAAAAGTGCAATGACATTGTACAAGGTTCAAAGTTTTTGTTCACAATCATAGATAAGTCCCTTCCTAAGGCCTATAGAGCAAGACGTTAGCGGTGTTTTCCCGGGCTAGGTGCTGTTCAGAGCGGTGAAGCGCTGAAGGAGGCCTCCGGGCCTGGCCCGTCGCGGAGCCACACTTCGCCGCCACACCCAAGATGGCCGCCGGCCCGTCCCAGTGTCCTGCGCAGGAGCACTTCCGCCTGCCACTCCCATCAGGCCGCCCGCAGCGCGCTCGGGGCGGGGCCGAGGGCGGAAGTGGGTGTGACAGGGACGGAAGCCGAAAAGGGACGCCGTAGACACAAAACCCCGGGAGTGGGAGCCGCGGGGTCGCAGGGATGATACCTCCGCAGGAGGCGTCCGCCCGGCGGCGGGAAATTGAGGACAAGCTGAAGCAGGTGGGCTGGGGCTGGGGGCGCCAGGGCCCGAGGCCGCGCCGCGGCGTCCTCCCCGGGAGGAGGCGGGGGTGAGCGGGGCACTCCCTGCTCCGAGCTGGTCTGGGCTGGGCGGCCGGGCCGTGGGCCTGCGGCGCGGTGGTCTTCGGCCCGGGCTGCTGGTGATGCCCTCCCTGTGCCCCCTCCCCCAGGAGGAGGAGACGCTGTCCTTCATCCGCGACAGCCTGGAGAAGAGCGACCAGCTCACCAAGAACATGGTGAGTAACGCCTCGGCTAGGGGGAGCTGACAGGCCCCCAGGCCCTGAGGAGAGCCCTGCGACCCGCGGTTCCGGTCCAGAAGGCCCGGGGTTCTGGCCTGGGGCTGATGGCGGTAGTGGGTGGTTTCCTCAGCAACCGTGTGGCATGTTTCCTACCTACTCCCTTCCCCGTGTCCGTCCGCCTCTTTACCGAGGACGCCGCGGCCCCCGCTGGCCTGCACTTTCTGCTCTCTGTTCAAGCTCTCCATCCTCCCTCCTCTCCTTCCGCAGACACCTGTGAGACTGACTTGGGTGGGCTGGGTGTTGCTGGTAGGTCATCCTCGGTTCAGGCGACGGTCAGAGGGGGCAGCGGTCAGAGAGGGCAACCCCTGGCGGGGTTAGCACTCCTGAGATCCCTGAAGGCAGACAGGACTGAGCCATCACTCCCAGAGGGGTCTGGGGTAGCATGAGCTCTGAAGTCAGACAGATCGGGGGCTAGTCGTCAGCCTCCACTTACTTATGTGTGGCGCCGGACAGGTAACTCCGAGCTTCAGTGAAACTCATCTGATAAAACAGAGACAAGGCCAGCCTCCCAGTGTGGCCCAGAAGGTCATGGGAGGTGACACGTGGGAAGGCGTCTGGTACAGTACCTGGTGTACAATAGGTGCTCGGCAAGTAGGGGTTTTCTTCTTTGTTTCCAGAGGGGACTGTGAAGCACAGGTGAGTAAATTCGAACTTGGACGTGTATTTGGTGACACAAGGATGAGGTCCTGGCCCTCATTTCACGAGATTCGCCCTTAGAGAGAGAGACTTCTGAAAACGCCAGCAATGCGTTTGCAGCTGCTTCGTGTAAACTGCTTCCTGTCCAGTCTAGGAAAGCCTCAGAAAGGACAGAAACTGAGATTCGGCTCCAAAGGATGGAAGGGAAACCATCCCGGGGTGATTGTCTCAGGAGGGATTCAGTTGGTGCCTGGACTGCCTTCAGATCAAGCTTCCGCCAATTTGTGTGGACCCCCTCCTGTGTGTCCGCCCGGGGCAGGTGCTGAGGATGCAGTGGTGAACAGCTACGCCCCATCCCTTCCCTTACGGAGTGTATTGTCTTGACAACCAGAGAACAGGCAGCAAATGCCGAAGGCCGGTGGGCGTCCAGCAGCAGTGCTGGGACAGCCGTGAGGTCTGACAGCCCGGGTCCCCCCACCCTGCCACAGGTGTCCATCCTGTCGTCCTTCGAGAGCCGCCTGATGAAGCTGGAGAACTCCATCATCCCCGTGCACAAGCAGACCGAGAACCTGCAGCGACTGCAGGAGAACGTTGAAAAGACACTGTCCTGCCTGGACCACGTCATCAGCTACTACCATGTGGCCAGTGACACAGAGAAGATCATCAGGGAGGGGTGAGCTGGGGCCAGAGGGTCTCATTCTGAATGCCTCCCGGACTGGTGGCCCCAGGCCTTGGAAGGGAGCGGGTAGAATACTCGTATGTTTGAGCCTCTATTAATTCTCTTCTCTCCCCTTCCGAATGCCATTCCGCCTCTTCATCTCCCATCCACACAGGCTCACACGGCCCCTTTCCTTCCCAGCCCCACAGGTAGGCTGGAAGAGTACCTGGCGAGCATGGCCAAGATTCAGAAGGCTGTGGAGTATTTCCAGGACAATAGTCCAGACAGCCCAGAGCTCAACAAAGTGGTAAGGGGCCAGCAGGGTAAGGTGAGGGGCCTGGGGACACCAGTCCCTGCCCTGAGCTCGTGAGTGACTGAGCCGCCCGCAGGGGACATGGTAGGACAGACGGGAGCATGCACTGCAGTGCGCGAACTGCGGGGCCTCCGCCTCCGGGATTACGGGGCCGCGTTCGCACTGCATCTGTACGAGTTAACTGCGCTATAAATCACACGTACAATATAAACTTCACGTTGATTTTTATACATGCGTTTGTGGTTTGTTTATGATATAAAAATTTATCAATGTAACCATCTTTTAAAATTTGGTTTTTAATTGCCGTCGACATGCAACATCTCATTAGTTTCAGGTGTCGTGATTGGCCGCCGACACATCTGATGATGGGACCCCCGATAAGCCTAGCGCCCCCCGACCCACACAGTTATTGCCGCGCTGCTGACTGTGTCCCCTCTGCTGCACTTCACCCCCCTGTGACCATCTGTGCGACTCCCATTTGCACTCCTTAACCCCGCCCCCTTTTTCACCTGTCCCTCAACCCCTGCCCATCTGACGACCACCAGTTGTTCTCTGTACCTGTGGGTTTATTTCTGTTTGTTTGTTCATTTATTTTGTTTTGTTTTGTTTTTTTGGGATTCCACATATAAGTGAAATCACATGGCACTTCCCTTCCTCTGTCTGACCGACTTCACGTAGCGTAGTCCCCTCTCGGTCCATCTGCATTCCAACCCCCTTCAAGTACGCAGCTCTGCGGCACGGAGTGCCTTCGCTGTGCGGTGCAGCCGTTACCGCCGTCACCTCCGGAGCGCCTCTGCGGCCCAGACGGAGCCTCTTACCCATCAAGCCCTAGCTCCCCTCTCTCCTTTCCCTCCGGCCCCTGGCAACCATTATTCTACCTTCTGTCTCTATGAATTGGGCCATTCTAGTCCATTTTCTGTCTCTGTCGGCAGGCCTGCTCTGGACTTCTCACACCAGTGGCGTCACGCAGCCACGTGACCCTCCGTGTCTCGCTTCTTTCCCTCAGCATAACGTTCGCAGAGTTCACGCATGCCGTGGTGTGTGCGTGTCAGGGCTCCCCTGGTGGGCGCCCCACCTTCTGGCCCTTACGCAACGTGCCGCTGTGAACCCTCGTGCACGCACTCTTGTGTGAGCACGTTCCAGTGCTCTCGCGTGCCCTGCGTGCCTGCCCCTTGTCAGGTGCATGATTCGCGGATATTTCCTCTCGTTCTGTGGGTTGTCTTTTCTTTTTTTTTTTTTGATGGTATCATTTGCAGCACAAAAGCTTCTAATGTGACATAGTTCAATTTAGTTATTTTTTTTCCTTTGCAAACCCTTTTCTAACAAGAAGGCCAATTAACAGTGCAGTGGGAAAATAATCAGCCAACATTTATGAAGCATCTGCTTATAAAAGCCTGGGTTTCACTTGTGAGCCTACAGTTTGGGGGAACACGAGGTGCAGACATAGTCAAGGAAACCTTCCTGGCGTTTCCTCTCTGGGTTCAAGGAAGTGGAGGCCGAGGAGAGGGCGGTGCGGGCCAGCGGAGTGCCGAGTGCCGACGCACTCAGCCCTCCCTCCCTCTCTCCCTCCCTCCCTGGGCCCCACAGAAGCTGCTGTTTGAGCGTGGGAAGGAGTCTCTGGAGTCGGAGTTCCGCAGCCTGATGACCCGGCACAGTAAGGTCGTCTCCCCTGTGCTCATCCTGGATCTGATCAGCGGCGAGGAGGAGCTGGAGGTCCAGGAGGAGGTGTCGCTGGAGCACCTGCCCGAGGGCGTGCTCCTGGACGTGGTCCGCATCTCCCGCTGGCTGGTGGAGTACGGGCGCAACCAAGGTGCGAGGGCCCGGGCGTGGCTGGGGGTGCGGCCCCCCTTTATTTGTTTAATACAGGGAGTTTTCTCCTGGGTTTTCTTTTTCTTTTTTTAATAAAAAGCTTAATAGGAAATAATATGGCAATAAATCTACAGCTTAGGTATCAAAGTGTGAGTCTAGCCAAATCCAAGCTTTTTTTTTATATACCTTACCTTCCTGTTTTCTTACCTTTTTATTTTGGAATGATTATAAAAGTTTCAGCCCTGGCTGGTGTTGCTCAGTGGGTTGAGTGCCAGCCTGCTAACCAAAGGGTCACCAGTTCGATTCTCATCAGGGCACAGGCCTGAGTTGCAGCCAGGTCCCCAGTAGGGTGGGCACAAGAGGCAACCACACCTTGATGTTTCTCTCCCTCTCTTTCTGCCCCCCTTCCCCTCTCTCTAAAAATAAATAAATAAAATCTTCAGAAAAAAATATTTTTTTAAAAAGTACGGAAAGCAGAAGTCCGTCTCCTCACTCCCTGGGTACCTACAACATTAGGACCCAAAGGCGAGCACTGTTTAGGTTGATTTCACACCCTTCCAAAAACTCCTGCAACAGCGAGTGTGTGTGTGAGTGCGTGTCCTCTCCTCCTCCCCAAGTGGAAGGCAGCACAGTGAACGTGAGTCCCACCGTGGTTTTCTGTCCGTAACTTCTGAGAGGCCGTGAGCACTCCTTACCAGTACCCGTGCATCTGCCCTGGGTTCCTTTAACGGCTACCCCGTGTTCTGTGGCATGGCAGTGCCATCATTTCTTTCGCCAGCCCTCAGATTGAAAACCAAAAACCGCGAATTAAGCAAACATTTCAGAAAACAAAAATTCCAATGAATAGTTTTAAGCTTTTTAGCCCACCACGTTTTGTTAGTGTGTGTGCCTGTGCCAAGTTCTCGGCGTGGGTTGCCGGTGTCCCCGCCTTCCCGCGCGCACCGCCTGGTGGCGGGTCTCCGGCCGCCCTGTGCTGCCCACACAGACGTGCCGTGGCTCATGCGCGGAGCTGGGGGACCGCCTGGGGTCAGAGGGAGGCCGGCAGGTGTGTGCAGGCCCTTCAGACAGCCCCCTGCTCCGGCCGTTTTCTGCCCTGGGGTTCCTTGGGACACATTTGTGGGGAAGTGCCGAGGTCCACCTGCGGGCCGTTCCCTTGTCCTCATTTGCGTTTTGGGGCTTCCCAGCTTTTCAGTGCTGGTTAGCAGCACTGCTCTGAGCACACCTGAGTGAATTAGTTTTCTTAGGTAGGGAGTTCTTCGGGGCGTTTTCTCAAGGGTGCAGTTGTCAGGCGGCAAGCTCCTCTCCAGGTAGATGGGGGCGCAGCAGCTCTGTTAGCGGCCGGCCGCTGCTCCTTCTTCACTGGGGCTGTCACAGCCCCTGGTGGCTGTTTCAAGGTTTTACTTACTTATTTTTGGAGATAGAGGAAGGGAGGGAGAAAGAGAGGGAGAGATACATCAATGGGGGAGAGAAACATTGATCAGCGGCCTCCTGCACTCCACCCCCACCAGGGACCTGGCCGCCAACCCAGAACTGTGTCCTGATTGGAAGTCGAACCAGCAACACTTTGGTTCACAGGCTGGGGCTCAATCCAGTGAGTCACACCAGTCAGGGCCCCTCCGGTGATTTTCTTAGATGTTCACTGTTACCAGCTAAAGACTGGGTGTGTTTGCATCCACCGGCATTTGTCGTCTCTGCCTCCTGTAAACTGCTCACGCCCATTGACTCCTTACCAAGGTGAATTGGATGTTAGCTTTATATTTTTGTTTTAAAAAACACTTTAGCTTTAAAACTTAAAAACGATCCGACCTATTGGGGTATACTTTCCTTTTGAAGAGTCTGCCCGACTTGGGACGAGTCCCCATGGGTGGCAGTGAGCCAGAGCAGATGCTGGAAAGGATTCGCAAGTAGAAATAGTGGGCGCCACCGCCGCCCTGTGGAGCTGGCCTGGTAGGGAAGGTGGGGACCCTGAGTCGCGGGGACCCTGGGTGGCCGCCACAGCCCGTTGCCCCATCTCTCCTCAGATTTCATGAACGTCTACTACCAGATCCGCTCCAGCCAGCTGGACCGCTCCATCAGAGGCCTGAGGGAGCATTTCCGGAAGAGTAGTTCTGCCTCCGGGGTCCCCTACTCCCCGGCCATCCCCAACAAGAGGAAAGACACACCCACCAAGAAGCCTGTCAAGCGGCCAGGTGAGTCCCCACCCTGGCCCCGTGAGCACCAGCCAGCAGGTGGTGTGGGACCTAGACTGCTTTCAGCCACCCAGGGCTTAGCCGCCTCGGCCCCTCCAGAGCTTGTCGGAGCGACCCCAGCTGCAGGTGCGCAGGACAGAAAGCAAGTGTCCACCCAGCCGGCAAGGCCCCCATCCAGTGAGGCTCTCCCTTCTACTCAGCAGAGGCTGGGGGTTACATCAGTGTCTTTGGAGTAGGTAGGGGAGTCACAGATGTGGGGGACAGGGTAAAGGGGTGCCAGGGCGCAGCCAGTTGCTGGGCCCTTACCCCTCCCCTCACTGTCCCGCCAGGAGGCCTGCGCGCTGCCAGGGCCAAGGCTGTGGGATGGGACAGGGCGCACTCCCTTTCCAGAAAGCCAGGGTGGCCTGCAGTGGTGCTGACTGAGAGGAGCGAGCTGACCCCTCAGTCGGTCCAGAAAGGAGGAAGTCCATCTGGCTTTCAGGCCGCACTTCGAGTTGGGGCCTGGGGGTGGGGAAGTCGCTGGGCAGGGGTGGGGGGTGGCGGGGAGGTGGAGTGGGGAGCGCCCTGGGCCTTGCGTTGTTGCTGCCCTGGTGAACAGCGCACTGTCTGTCCCTCTCCCGGTCACCACGGCCCCACTCGCTACTGGGTCATCAGGAGCTGACTGCGGCCTGTGTGGGCCAACAGTGCCCCTTTGTGTGGCTGCAGCTTGGCTGGCCTGGCTCTGTCTGGCTGCCGAGAGAGGGTGCCCTCAGCGGGCCTGGCCTGTGGAGTAGAGCTCACACTTGGGCTGGATCCCCGGACACCATTTCTCACTCCCCGGGAGCACCTGTGTTTGGGGTTGGAGGCCTGGCAGAGCAGAGGCTGCCCTGGGAGCACACTCGAGGGGAGCGTTAGGGTGGCTGGGTGACTCTGGAGGGAAGTGCACTGTGCCCTCCCCCGCAGTGGGGGTGCTCCAGCTGCCCACTCAGAAAACCAGTGGCTCCACCAAGCCAGCTTGCCTGGCTGCCACACACGGTCGGTCCCTCTCTGTGCCTCTGCGTGTCCAGATGGGCTGTGCCTGGGAGGCCACCTGGGCCTTGGCCGTCCGTGCTCCCTTCCCCTTCCCCTCAGCCTCTCCGATGGGCCCTGGAGGCCCTGGGACCGATGTGCTCTGCCCCAGAGTGCTGACTGGCTGTGCGGGAACCGGGCCCGCCAGGAGGCAGTGTTCACTGGGGACCTAATCAGTCCTTGGCTTGTAGACTCAAGAGGAAAACTCTCTGGAAGGGTCCCCATGGTCTCTGTGGGGTTTCGAGAACTGTCCGGAGCTAGCAAGCTTGGGACTGATGCCAGGCCTGGGGCATGGGGCCAGGGGACCTCAGTTCCTGGCTCAGGGAGGGGAGCGGGGAGGCCTCGGTCAGTGGGCGGTGATGAGACAGCACTCTTGTCCGTGGTGCCTGGGTGCCTGGTGGCACTCCTGGTTGGGTGTGAGGCAGGGGACCTGATGTTCTCGTTAGTGGGGACAGAGGAGACAGGTGCTTAGCAGGGCCCCCGAACTTGGCCATCAGCAGCTAGTTGGAGTGCAGTCAGAAAGAAGTGAGCCACTCCAGACCTTGTCCCTTTCACCCTGCCTGGCCTTTTGTGGGGCACGTCCAGGACGCCAGCAGCCTCGCTGCGCTCCGAGAGTCAGGGGCCTCAGGGGCTGGGACTGGCTGTCTCCGGGAAAGGGGGACAGAGCTCTGCTCACGGGCGCCGCCCCTCCGCCAGCACAAGGCAGCTGTGCTCGCCTGTTCGAAATGCTGTTTCATTTCCCCACGTCCAGAGGTCCCGCGTTCCCGCAGAGGTGGCCGACCCTGTGGCTGGGGCGCTGCGGTTTTGTTCTCATTGTTTTTACCTGTGATACTAACTGTTGTTTTTTCCCGTGCCGCAAGCATGAACCCTTCCCTACTGCCCTCCCTCTTCCCTCTGTGAGGGGCTCTGTTAACCCCGCTCAGCTTCCGAGACTTTTCCTGTTGCTTTGGTGGTGTGGGGGACTTCGGTGCTTGGGGCCAGGCTGCCTCGGGGTCCCCACGCCTCCCAGGAAGCACTTCCCGTCTCACCAGCTCCCGGGGCTGCTTCTCCCCGACTACTGCTGGGCTCCCTGCCAACACCAAGCATGCCCGAGAGCTCTGCCTGGTGGTCTGCTCACGGCCCCCAGCCCCCAGCTCCCCCAGGCTCCGGCCCCCGTCATGCCCTCTGGGTGTGAGGGCTCCGTCCCCAGCTCCTCCCCACCAGCCCTCGTTTATTGTGATCACAGGGCCGCTTTTTATTTTGGCCCCTCCTAGTGGACCTTTGCCCCTCACTCCTTCACCCCTGCTCGTCCTCAGTGAGCTCAGAGCCAGAGTGACGCGGGTCAGCAGCAGAACCAGGAGGCCCATCTGGGGGATGTGTCCATTCTCCGTCTGCTGGCTCTCCGGCGGCCCTGGGGAAGGGTCAGCTGGGGGCAGTGGTGCCTGGGCATGCTCGGTGTCGGGGCGGCGCGTGGGGCTGGGGCGGGGGTGGGGGGCGCTGCTGTTTTCTCTCACTCATTCCCTAGGTCTTCTTATCTCCTCTCTGTGTGGCTCTGGTGACAGGGACGATCCGGAAGGCTCAGAACCTTCTGAAACAGTATTCCCAGCATGGTCTAGATGGGAAAAAGGGGGGCTCTAACCTCATTCCTCTGGAAGGTAATCACCCCGTGTTCCTCTCCTGCTCCCCCTCCTCCACCGTGTGTTCGCTCCCGAGGCAGGGCAGAGCCTGCAGCCCCCCAGGAGGGCCTTGGGAGGAGCCCTGAGAGGGGACCAGGGGTGGGGATGCAGGTCCCTGTGCCACTGCCTCCGGCTGGTGCAAGGACAGGTTTCGTGGCTGTGGCCTTGGCCCGGTCCCATCTGGCTGGCGGCAGCTCTGCCCTCCCTGAGGCTCCCCCCCACCTCCCTCCCTGTCTCTGTCCTTGTCTCCTGTTTGAACTCGGAGAAAGTTCTTTCCCCGGGCAGCCCTTTCACGCTCAGACTAGCAGTGGCAGGACCAAGGTGGCCTAGGCCTAGGCCTCCTGGTCACCCCCACCCCCAACTTTAAAAGGGGTGTGTGTGCAGCAAGGCGACAGGCAACTGGTCAGCCGTCTCTTCCTCTGTCCTATAAGAGGAAGGACAGCCCTTCCCTGGAGGACCTGACCCGCCTTCCTAAGCGTGATGCTGGGATACAAGCAGAAGGCTGTCTCCTGCACTTGGCCATGGCATTTCTCTAACTGGGTGTCTCTCCCCTACTCGGTGAGACAATCCCTGGCGTGGGGCATCAGTCCCTGCAGCTGCCAGAATCCTCAGGCCTCTCTCTGGTCCTCGCAGCTTTCTCTCGGCCTCCAGGCTTGGGGAAACCAGCTCCCGAGGGCAGTCTGGGCCCTGTGAGTCAGGCTTGAAACGGCTGTTCCTAAGGTGGCCTGAGGCAGAGGAGGGGCTCAGAGCCCTCTCCAGTGTCCCTTCCCCGACATCCCATCTTACACCCCTCCTGGAGATTGAGGGCTTCTTCCCAGAACCCCAAGGGCCAGCCCGCCCAGCCCCTGGATAAACGCTGCTTGTGTTTGTGCGGCCGACGTCTCGCTAGGTCACGAGCATGATTTCCGAGTTAAGCACCTGTCCGAGGCCCCGAACGACAAGCACGGGCCGCTGGCCGGTGAGTACCGCAGTCCAGCCCGAGGGCAGCCGCTGCTGCCCCCACAGCAGTCACCGGAGGGCCCGGCCGGCCGCTCCGCTTCGAGGATGGGCCAGACCTGCCTGCTCCCTCTTTCCAGTCTCTCTCTCTTCCGGGAACTAGGTCTCCTTGCCTCTCTGCAGGTGGGAGTGCACAGCCGGCTCTCAGGGCCCGGGCAAGGGGAGAAGTTGCCGCTGCTTGGAAGGCAGGCAGGGAGGGAGTGTGTCTCCATGGGGAGCAGGGAGCCCTGACACCCGCTCCAACGGCGGTGCCAGAGCTCTGGCTCCCGGGGCCCATTGCTCGGCGCATAGAACTCTCTTGCGGCCGGCGCCTCTGCCCCAGCCTCCAGCAGTGGGGTCCAGCCTCCTCCTGGGCCAGCTGACAGCCAAAGGGCCCTCGTTCTAAGGGGCTCATGGTGCCTCTTCTCAGATTTTAACCTCATGCCTCACAGGCTGTAGCCAACAGCCTTCTCGTGTGTTCCAGAAGGCCTGCCTGGGCTGGTAGCTGCCCTCGCAGACCCAGTATTGTCTGAGCTGCATGTCCATCTCACGGTGCCCGCCTCCTTGACGTGCACACTGCCCCCTGCCCGGCCCTGGCTGCCCTCTCTCCAGTCCATTCCAGAACCCTCAGTCCTGGGCTCAGACAGACCCCGTCCAGGGGGTCCATTTAGGGAAGTTTCCTCCTTACCCTGTTGCCCGACTCCCACCCCCTCCAGCACCTGACGCTCTGGGACATACGCACTGTCCGTGGCAGAGCTGAAAGAAGCCAGGACAGAGGCTGGGCTCCCCCCAGTTTCCCCTCTGGCCCCATTAGGCCTGCTGGTCCTCAGCTTCCCGCCGGAACAGCCCTCCCCGTCTGCTGCCAGCCTGGGCCCCAGGCCAGGAGCTGGGGGGACCCACGGCCCTGCAGCAGGGAGAGGGCTATCCCCAGCCCGGCAGCTCAGTGCCATGCCATCCCCCAGGGAGAGACGACATGCTAGACGTGGAGACCGACGCCTACATCCACTGCGTCAGCGCCTTCGTCAAGCTGGCCCAGAGCGAGTATCAGCTGCTGATGGAAGTCATCCCCGAGCACCACCAGAAAAAGACCTTCGACTCCCTGATACAGGTCCTGCCCTGCCCCGGGCCCAGCTGTCGTGGTGGGAGCCATCACTGCAAAAGATGGAACAGGGGCCATGCCTGCTGTCGGCAGTCCTCGGGCACAGCCACCCCTTGCGCCTTGCTGTCCCGGGGGTGTGCCTGGTTGGCGCCTCCCCATTGGAAGCACACTGGCTTCCCCCGCCCCTTCGGGTGCCCTCACTGTCCCTGGGGAGCAGCTGTCACCACCCTGCCCCTTCCCTGAGCGGTGCCCTGGCGCCTCTCTCAGGACGCACTGGACGGGCTGATGCTCGAGGGGGAGAACATCGTGTCCGCCGCCCGGAAGGCCATCGCGAGACACGACTTCTCCGCGGTGCTCACCGTCTTCCCCGTCCTGCGGCACCTCAAGCAGACCAAGCCCGAGGTCGACCAGGTGCTCCAGGTGTGTGTATGGGGAGGCCCTGGGGGCCCCGGGGAGGAGGGGTCCTGCCGCCCTGCCCTGCGTGGCCTCCCCCGGGAACCATGTTCTCTGCCCCCCACCTCTGCTCTGAGGGGGGCTGGCAGCCGCTCACAGGTCCTGTGAGCGAAGAGGAAGCAGTCCCATGGGCGGGGGTAACAGCGGGGAGTGGACGGGGCTCGGGGCCTGCTCGCCACGTAGGCATGTGCTCCCTCAGGGCACAGCCGCCAGCACCAAGAACAAGCTGCCCAGCCTTATCGCCTCCATGGAGACCGTGGGCGCCAAGGCGCTGGAGGACTTTGCCGACAACATCAAGGTGCACCCCTCCTCCCTGCTCCACCGGTGGGCTGTGGGCGGGGCCGCCGGCGACCTGGCAGAGGAGCTTGTTCAGAGAGCAGGGCTCCGAGTGGGGCGGCCTGCGGAGCAGGGAGTCTCCTGTTGGCTCGCAGAGCGTCCCTTTCTTTCTGGGGGCTCTAGGCCTGAACCTCTGGCCCCGCTTTTCCTGGCCCGTCCATCTTACCTTTGTGCCTTCGGCATGTCCTGACACCTGTCTGCCAGGAGGTGGTGCCATGAGTGGGCTGCGGGGGCGGGGGGCAGGGGCTGGGTCCGAGGCCTCCCGGGAGCTCTTTCAGGGAGTGCGGCCTTTCCCCCCCGCAGAGCGACCCGGACAAGGAGTACAACATGCCCAAGGACGGCACCGTGCACGAGCTGACCAGCAACGTAGGTGCTGCCCGCGGTCGCCTGGGCAGGGGTGCCGGAGCCGCCAGGACTGGGTCGTGCGGCGCTCGGCGCCTCCCGCAGACCGGGCCAAACCCACAGCAGGAAACGGGAGGCTGTCTGCCGCCCTTCTCACCGGGCAGACCCTGCACGTGCCCCGGAATGGTCACGGGGGCGTATTGTGGGAGCTGACCTGACCCCTGGGTCAGGCCCCTGACCTCCCTGGACCCCTTTTCCCGCACAGGCCATCCTCTTCCTGCAGCAGCTCCTGGACTTCCAGGAGACGGCGGGCGCCATGTTGGCCTCCCAAGGTACTTGGCACCTCCCAGCGGGCCCCACGCCCCGCTCCACCCTCCTGCCTGGAGATGGGGGTTAGGCCCCGCCCGCAGTGGGCACTGGCCTAACCAAGAACACCTCTGGTGAGGAGAATTCCTCCAGCCGGTGGAGTGGGATCGAGATGTGGCCTGGAGCGGGACAGCGGGCTGGTTGGCCCCTGGGCTGAGCATCCGGAGAGCCGGGCTCCGCTGCCCCCGCTGGCTGACCTCTGCCCCTGGGCTCCCTGGGGAGGGCACCCGGGTGTTTGTAGGTGCCCCTCCTGCCCCGCCCTCTGTCCGATTTCTCCACCTCTTCTTGTGTCTGCCTGTCCTCCTAATGAACCTCACACGGCCGGCGCTCACGGAGGCTGGCATCTTCCTGAGGTTGGCACGTGAGGGCGCACGCATTGCTGGTCTCGCCAATTACCGAGTTGCAGCCCAGCGTGTCTGCTCCCCCCATTTGGGGGTGAGGAGGCGTGGGCAGCTGCTGGCCTGGGGGTGCTTGCCCCCACTGTCCTGGGCGTCCCCGGTCTTCAGCAGGTCTGGCCTGGGTGTGCACTGCTCTCTGGGTCCTGGCTGTCGTGGGAGCGGTCTGTGACTCGGGGTGACTCAGCTGTTTCTAACCTGGTTTTGCACTTTGCATCTTTCTCCTGTCTTTGTCTCCGCCTCCCCTCTGCGCGCTGCCTCTCACTCCATAGTTCTTGGGGACACGTACAATATTCCTTTAGACCCCCGAGGTAAGCGGCGGGGTTCTGCAGCCCCACCCTCCCGCTCCGAAGCCCTGTGAGTGAGGTTCCCTGGGGACAGGCAACTGGACAGACTCAGGACCCATTGGGGAGTGGGGGTCGGGGAACACACAGGTCTCTGCTCTCGCAGCTTCCCTCACGGCCGCTCCCTGTCTCTGAGGTTACCCAGGCTGCGTCCTGTGGCCCAGGCACCCCAAGTACACTCTCCAGCCTAGCCCAGCCCCTGCCTGCCCCTCCTCTCCCGGATTTGGCCTTCCACTCCGTGTAGGCAGATCCCCTCTGGGAGGTGGTGGGAAGTGGGAGGGGGAGAGACCCTGCTGTTGACCAATGGGAACGGTGGGCCTTAAGTACCACCCAGCATGGGTCAGGGTTGGCGGGCAGGAGGTGTCCCACTCCTCTCCTGCTGGCCCTCCTGCTCCTCATGGGCCACCCCGTCACCATGGAGGGGTTTGCGCTGGCTTCCAGAAGGGGTCCAAGGGAGTGCTCTGTGCAGCAGGCGGGGGCCCTGGAGCCCAGCACTTACCCAGCCCTGCCCCGAGCTCCTTTCTGTCCCACCAGTCAGAGGGAGGCAGGCTCAGAGGCCCCTCCCAGCGTGAGCGCGGTTGCCCTTGGGGCGGAGGGAAGGCCAGCAAGGGTGTGGGCCGCTGCAGCTGCTGCAGCCGGACTTCTCTCTCGCAGAGACCAGCTCTTCGGCCACCAGCTACAACTCCGAGTTCAGCAAGCGCCTCCTGAGCACCTACATCTGTGAGCGCCCTCCAGCCGGCTGCGGCCGTGGCCGGTCCCTGCCTCCCCGCCCTCCTGTTTTGTGCCCTCCTACTACCCTGGTCACACTGCTGAGCCCCCTGACCTTTGGAATTACAACCTAACCTCTGGTTCCGGGATGGAGCAGGGCCGGGCAGAGGGCTTCTGGAGTCGGGGAGGGACAGGAGGGACAAGGAGGGCTTGGCCTGTAGATCCCGGCAGTGGGTCATTTTGGCCACACTGCCATGTGGGCATGGCCCCATCTGTCCCCATGCAGGTAAAGTCCTGGGCAACTTGCAGCTGAACTTGCTGAGCAAGTCCAAGGTGTATGAGGACCCGGCTCTCAGCGCCATCTTCCTGCACAACAACTACAACTACATCCTCAAGGCCCTGGAGAAGTAGGTGGCCACCGCGCTGGCCGGCAGCCCCGCCAGGGGGCGTGTGTGCCGCCTTCTTAGAGCTCCTGAAGGTTGGCTGGGACAGGCAGGTCCCACTGGTGCTGCCGCCCAAGGCCTGCAGCCTGCGGGCCCTGGGAGCCCATCCCACCCCTCTGCTCTCTCCCTGCCCCACCCAGGTCTGAGCTGATCCAGCTGGTGGCCGTGACCCAGAAGACTGCCGAGCGCTCCTACCGGGAGCACATTGACCATCAGATCCAGACCTACCAGCGCAGGTGAGAGGCTGGGCCCTTCTGCCCCCCGCCCTGCACCCACCGCTCACACTCCCTCTCAGAGTCTCAGGACACTGGGCCCAGCCAGAATGCAGGCAGTAATGGGGACCTAGGGCCCTGTGGACCCCGGTCCTCTGCTTGTTTCATAGTCACATTCATGGGCTGGCAGTGGGAGCCCCCCACCACCACGCCTGCTCCCTAGGGGGCCGCTACACCAGCCTCCTCGGAGGTGGTCTGCCTGCTGAAGGTGGGGCTAGGCTTGGATAGGGGCTGGCTGTCAGAGACGTGGCGCATGTTCGGCCCAAGCAAAGAGCAAGTTGCAAGGGCACTTGAACTTGGCTGAGCACCGCTCTGCAGAGCTCCCTCTTCCGCTTCTGGGTTCGTGTGTGTCTCCCCTTGTGCTTCTTGCTCCGAAAGTGCCCTCCTCTTCCTGCCCCTGATCTGCCCTCTGCCCCTCCTCTCCTGCCCATCTGTCTCATCTCAGCTTGCCACGCTACTGACGTGGAGCGTAGCCGACACCGTCCGTTCCATGCGGTGACTGCTCTGTTTCTTGTTCATTTTAAAAACAACCGCCTCGCGGGCACTTCCCGTGTCCAAGGAAGAACCTCGGGTGTCTTTTGCTTAGTTGTGGCCCAGATCGACTCCTGCCCTCCCCGCAGTAGATCAAGAGATTTCAACAAATCCACCAACCAACCAGCCCGGGAAGGAGCAGCTACCTGAGGCTGCCCCTCCACTGCCCTCCGCTTTCTCTCTCTCCTGGCAGCTGGACAAAGGTGACCGAATACATCTCCGAAAAGAACCTGCCTGTGTTCCAACCGGGAGTCAAGGTGCGCCCGGAGTGGTGTCTAGAGGGTGTGGTACTTTTGTCATGCCCCTGGGGACAAGGACAAGAGGCCCTCTGGGAGGAGAGAGCAGAGGGTGCCTGCGGCCATCTGCGCTGCAGGAGTGAGGGCGGCTGGGCCGGGCTGGGCTGGGCGCAGGCATTGCCGGAGGGAGCGGGGCGGGCGACGCGGCTCTAAGGAGAGCTTTCTGGGCCCCCAGCTCCGGGACAAGGAGCGGCAGATGATCAAGGAGCGCTTTAAGGTGAGCTGGGAACCCATCCCCTCCTCTGGTGCCACTGCTGCTGTGGCGCCACAGACTCAAACCTTTGTTTCCGTTTCCGCCCTCTTGGGGGCCAGGGCTTCAACGATGGCCTCGAAGAACTGTGCAAGACCCAGAAAGCCTGGGCCATTCCCGACACAGAGCAGAGGGACAAGATCCGCCAAGCTCAGAAACACATTGTCAAGGAGACGTACAGGGCCTTTCTGCACAGGTGAGCCCCACGCCCCCATGCCCCCCACGCCCCCCACACCCCCAGCTGGGGCTCTGTGCTCTCCTTCAAGAAATTATGGGGGTCGGGGGCAGACCCAGTGCCCTGGGCGCTGGTGTTGGGCCAGGCAGGTGCGGCACTCGGGGGCACCCCCATCAGAAGGGCCTTAGACTAAGGAGGAGCAGGGGAGGGTCCGGGCTCCCCACTGACTTCAGTGCCCGTCCAGGTACAGCAGCGTGCCCTTCACCAAGAACCCTGAGAAGTACATCAAGTACCGCGTGGAGCAGGTGGGCGACATGATCGACCGCCTCTTCGACACGTCCGCGTGAACCGCGCTGCCCCACCGGGCTGCCGGGACCCACCGGGCTGCCGGGACCCGCGTGCTAGCGGACACATAAACCAGTGTGGACTTGCCTCCGGGCCGGGTGAGCCTGATGTCCTTTGGGACAGGGACATTTCTGCACTGCCCGGGCCAGGTGCTCTGTCCCTGGGCCCTCGAGTCCTGGTTTGCACTTCTCCCTGCAGCCCCCGTCCTCCACCACAGCGCTCTCCTGGGCGCTGGCCTTCCTGCACAGCTCAGGATTTGTGTCCCTGACCACAGCCTGCAGGGGCCACGTGGTGGCCTCCAGGCAGGAAAGGACAGAGAGGGAGACCCAGGCCTGTGCCCACAGCTGCCTTGGGAGCACAGGAAAAGCGGGGGGGGGGGGGGGCGCGGCGGGACAGCCCTGCTGCCCACCCTGGTCAGATCCGAGCCGAGGACACGGCATCCCCCTTCAGCTCAGACCCGTGGGTGGAGGGGCGCAGGCTGCCAAGCAGGGCTGACCTGCGCTTGGACTTCGTGCGGAAGCACACTCCCCATTGCCTCGTCCTGGGGCCGGGGGCTCTGTCCCCAGCAGTGTGTGCTCTCCATTCCCTCCAGGGTCCTGCACACCTTAACCAATCAGAGGAGTTCTGACAGCCCGTGTGACTCTTGGCCCGTCTTCTGGTCCCCATGCCCCTGGCCCAGGGCCAAGCAGCAGTGGCTGCAGGAAGAGCAGTTAGGCTGGGGAACGAGGGGCAGCTGGGTGACTGGTGGCCACTGCTGAGTTCAGGAGTAGAGTGGGGGTCAGGGGTCGCGGGGCCGGGGGGCCCCACCTGCATAGACAGGAGTGAGCAGCTGGGCCCCATGCAGACAGACCCTGCAGGGTGCCCTGGGTGATGGGTTCATTTCACACTTGTTGCTTACATGCCAACAGACGGGAGAACTCCGGGTGGCCCAGGGTCCTCCAGTCTTAGGGAAGAGTCCACCTCCCTGCGCCTCTTCCCAGAGACCCTGTCATGACCTTCCCTCGGGCCCACACCGGGCCCTGCCCTGTCACAGCCTGGGCTGCCCACCATGGGGTGCAGCCTCACCGGGGGGCCAGGTCAGACTCACACGCCACCCACACTCAGAGTCCCAGGAAGATGAACTGGCTACTCACCACCCCTGCCACGTGCTACAGCAGGAAGGAGGTGCGCTCAGCAGCGTCAGCCCAGCTCCTCCGGGACCCTGTTACTCCTCGGGACCCCATTACTCCCCGGGTGGCTTCTGTGGGGGAGAGGCAGGAAGAGGAGCCCAGCTTCAGGGCTCAGCCAGCCCCTCCCCCAGAGCAGAAGGGTGAGCCCAGGGACCCCTGGCCATGTTTCCCCTTCCATGATTCACAGCCAGTGGGTGTGTGGACGTGGCCGTTCTAGGCCATCTTGAGCTGAAGAAAGACCCTCCTCGAGGGACTCCCCAGGCACAGGGTTACGCCAGGGAGTTTGGAGTCAGCCAGGCCTCCAGGGAAGCCGGCCTTGCTCCCTGCTGCAGACCTGCTCCTGCCAGGGGCAGACATGGTGGAGCCCAGGGCCAGTGGGGCCAGCAGAGTGTGAGGACCCTCCCAATAGCCCAGCGACCCCCAACCCCAGCCTCCAGCCCCAGGCTTGCGGCATGCCAGCTCTGCCCCATCGACCTGCTCCTGGCCTCATTCCTGCCCCGCCCCCCGCCCCCAGGAAGGGCCCAGCCGCTGCCCACCTTCAGGATGAGGCCCTGCGTTCTCCCCTTCTCCCGGCCCTGCCACTCCCCTCTGGGGGCTGGGTGGGGCAACAGTCAGGGGCGAGGCCTTGCCCCCAGTGCCAGGATGCTGACCCCAGAGGAGAAGGAGGCAGGGCCAGGTGAGGGCGCTTACTGAGCAGTGGGTTGCAGGAGGAGGAGCTGGGCGGGGCCTGCACCAGGGAGGAGTGGAAGCCCAGGTTGCCCAGCAGCAGGTCACCTTGTAGGTGGTGCACTCCGTGGCCTGGAGGGGCAGCCGCCATCCCACCGCCACCCCGGCCCCACACTCCTGCGCCAACAGCAGCACCTCCCTGGGTACCGACAGCAACATGATGGCCTTCAGTGCTGTGTTCTGTAGGCGCAGTGGGAAGGAAGAAAGTGGGGGCTTTCTGGGGGCTGCACAAGGGGTGGGGGCCAGGAAAGCGATGTCCTGCCTCTGGCCCTGCATCTGTAATGCCCCTGCAGCCCTCTGTTGGCCACTGCCCGCCTCACTGTCACCTGGAGGCAGGGCACCAGTTGCTGCGGTGGGACTTGGGTTTTCAAATCCCGAGCCATGTACTCCATCTTGACACGATCTCGCCCACCATGGGGGCCTGGGGCGCCACCTTTGTCACTGTGGGGCGGCGAGAGAATGGCCCCCAGACCTCTCCGGAGGGGGGCAGAGGTGAGCTGGTGCCCTCGGACGATGGAGACTACGGACGACTGCCGGGGGCAGATGTGGGGGTGAAACCAGCCCCCAAGAGGGCTTTCCGGACCCGAATTTGCTCCCCCCAAGTTTTCTCCAGTTAGAGGAAGGGGCTTCACAGGCTTGTAGACGGATTTTCATTGTAGAAATAAATGCACTTTGCACCGCCTCATGGAGGGGAAGTGGTCAGAGTCCCACCAGTGTCTCATCTCGAGTCTGAAGGACCAGGGTTCAGGGGCCGGAGCTGTGCTGTTCCCCGGAGGGGGTGGGGGAAGGTGGCTCTGCTCATTAAGTTTGACATCCCCCGGCAGGTCTGTGGGGTAT
Source organism: Tonatia bakeri (assembly GCA_004024845.1). NCBI lineage: Eukaryota > Metazoa > Chordata > Mammalia > Chiroptera > Phyllostomidae > Tonatia > Tonatia bakeri. The sequence goes on from PVIA01007694.1 coordinate 58,822, forward strand.
TTTTACTGCCACACCTTCAGGATGTTTCGAGGGATGAGGCTGCCGCAACCTGGCTGCTAACACCAGTGGCCTAGCCGCTGCGGTGGGCCCTGGCTGTGGGGGCAGTTGCTTTGCAGTAGCTGAGCGGGAGAAGACGGGACGGAAGTGGGGCTGCGCCAGGGCAGGGAGAGCCAGGGGTTGCAGTCCCTCTGGACCCTGGGGAAGCAGAGGAGCTCAAGGTCACAGCTGGTCTCTGTGGTGAGGGCCAGGGGGAGCTCGGCATGGCTATCTTGGTCCACGTGGGTCCATGGGCCCTGGTCCTGCCAGTGCACCCAGAGCCTGCAGGGAAAAGTGCCACCACCAAGGCTCAGCCCCTTCTCTGAAGGGGACGGTGGGGGAGACGGGCTGGTGCCGGCTGCCATCCCCAGTCCTCGGGGTTCCAGGAGGGAGAGGGAACGTGGGCAGTGGGGGTGGCCAGTGGTCCGGAAGGGCCACCAGGAGAGGGTATGCACTACCAGGGCTCTGAGCTGTACATGGGGGGACAGGGACATACAAGGTGGGTCCTGGGACTAGAGCCGCCCCCACTCCTGCCTCCCGGACAGTGAGGCCCGGGGACACAAGGACACCATTGAGGCTCTGGCTGTTCGTGTATACACGCCTCTCAGCTTGGCGGGCTAATGAAGACCGGCGCTTCGGTGCTGGACCGAGAGTGGCTTCTCCCGCCCCACCTCCACCCTGCTGCACTCACTGCCCACCCCCCACTCTGGGCTCTCACCGGCAGGAGCAGCAGCTTGGAGGACACTGTGTACCGAAGGGTGTCCTGGGGGAGGGGGCAGCATGTCACCTGTGGGTGGCTGCTACATGACAAAAGGCAGGAGACCACAGCAGTCCAGGGACCCAGTCCTGTCCCATTCCCAGCTCAGCACTTGGACCCCGCCCCCTCCTGAGGGTTCTTACCACGTAAGACACATTTCTCATTAACACCTGCACGCCCACCAGCAGGGGCCCGCTCCCGTCATTTGGAATCTGGATGGTTTCCTGAACCTCCAGGGGTGATTTGAGGTCAAAGAAGGATGGCCAGGCTGAGGGATGAAGGCCAAGGTCACCCAGGTACCTTGGGGCCCAAATCCCAAAGCTCATGATCCTTGCCTTCTCCCTACCACCTGTTGGTGGGCAGAAACTGCAGCCCTGGACCAAGGGCGGAGTGGTGCCAAGTCTGAGCGAGGTGGCACGGAGCAGGAGCCACAGGGTCACGGGGCGGGGGGGGTGGGGCTGGAGGCAGCAGCGGCGTCCAAGCTACAACCTCAGTTTCAGTCACTTGTCTGGGGGACTGAGCAGTGGGCCGAGGCACCCGCTCTGGTCAATAACCCAGGAGCCTTGGACTGGCGGCCCCACCCCCACACGGGGTTCCAAAAACACCCAGGACCAAGCCCTGCCCACCCTGCACCTGCTTAGGGTTCCCCGTCCTGCGCCATTCCCACCATCTGGCACATTGCCACATTCAAGTCCAGCCAAGCCGGCCAGGCAAGCACAGAACACCCCCGCCCCGCCCCTTCTCTGACTCGGTCCTTCCAGTCTGGGCTGATGCCAATGGCCTCCCTTTGTTTCCATGGTGGGTGCCTGTATGGCTAAGAACGCAAACCCTTGTCAAAGCGCCCAGCACTCAGCGATGAGATGGGCACACCCTTGAGCGTTTTCCTGCATCTCTTTAAACACTGAACCGACTTCGTGTAAAAATCCTTGGCTCAAGGATTCCAGAGGCGGGGCGAACACAGCGTCAGGGGGTGGCTAGCTCGTGAAGAAACCCCAGGGTATCCTGTTTCCCCACGCTCCAGCCTGCTCCAGCCCAGCAGGGCCACAAAGCCACTCTGTGCGCCCTGGAACAGGACCGGTGGTGGTGTGGCGCGACTTTTCTGGCGGGAAGCAGAAGCGCGGTGAGCCTTTGGAGACTTGATCCCAGATAAACGCAGCAATGGAAGAAAACCCCAAAGCTTAAAGTCTGTAGCCACTGATAGGGCTGCTGAGGCTGGAAAGGGCCCCAGGGAACCGGGAGCAGGCGAGGACCCACCGCTGGAATGCTACCAGGACACACGTGGTGTCTGCGTCCGTCATCCACCGACTTTATCGAGTGCCTTAAACAGCCTGCCTGCTCATGTCACGCACTGCCGACTGCTGGTTTGCCGGTCCGCAGGCACCTGACGCCTTTGGGGGGCCACGCGCAAAGAGCTTTCGCGGGTCCCGCTTTCCCCAGCCTCGCCCACTTAGGAATTTCTAGGCAGATTTTCAGCTCGGTTGTCTTTGGCGCGGGTTGCCCTCCTTCCCCGTAAACTCAGGAGAGCACCGGCACCCAGTCAGCCAAAGCTTCTCTGTGAAGTCCCAGAGGCTTTTACCACACAACCTCGTGAGATGAATGGAGACACAGAACGTCGCTGCGCGCGAAATGGTGCGCGCTTTTTATTATATTAACAGAGGAAACTCCATCCACGATTCCCCCACCTCTGACTCCAATCCTTCAACATCCCAGCGTACATCCTAAGTGCGTTTAAGTCATATTAACTGTCAATGTGCCGTTGAGGACCTTCTGGTCCCGCCAGGAGGGGCCCGGGACTCCGAGAGAGGCCGGGCCGCAGGGAGGCGCGGGCGCAAGGCTACAGGGTCCCCGCAGCCTCGCTGACGTGCGTCAAGTCAGTGGACTCGCGCTCCAGCACGCTGCCGCTACGGGTGCCCTGCGCAGCGACGCACGCGCGGCCTGAGGTTCTGTGCGGGGCGCGGGGCAGGAGGCCCGAGCAAACCTTGCGGAAGCCCTTTCGGAAGTGTTTGGAGATCAGCGCGTAGACGATGGGGTTGACGCACGAGTTAGCGTAAGAGACCAGGTGCGAGAGGATGCGCAGTGCGTAGGTGGCGCGCGTAAGTGGGAAGTGGCCGAACCAGACGCAGAGGATAAGCGCATGGTGAGGCATCCAACAGAGGCAGAAGAGTGCTGTCACGACGATGATCATGCGCGTCACCTTGCGCTTGGCGCGCCGGGCACCTGAGCCGGCGGCCACCGGGTCGACCGCGCGCCAAAGGTAGCGCAGAGTGCGCGCGTAGGTCAGGCCGAGCACCAGGACAGGCAGCAGGTAGCTGAAGACAAAGGTGCACATGTCCATGGCGCGGCGTCGGGGCGCGCTCCACGCCGGGTGGCACACGGTCAAGTTGGCCAGCCTTGACTGACGATAGTAACTTAGGTAGGGCCCAGAGAAGAGCAGCGAAAGCCCCCAGATAAGCCCGATGGCCGCCAGCGCGTTGCGAGGCGTACGCAGCTCGCGGGAGTGCAGCGGGTAGCGGATAGCCAGGTACCTGCGGGTCAGACCGGGAAGGGAGATGTCGGCTGAGCAGGCGGATTCGCGGGTGTGGGCCGGAACCCTTGCACCCGGAGCCCCATACCAGCTCTCGAGGAAGATCCTTAGCGCACGGTCACACTCCGTACACCCAGAGGGCAACCCAGTGCATCCGGGACACTCAGCCGCGCCTAGATGTGGGGCGAGACCCAGCAGCAGGAAAGGCGCGCATATAGGCCACTCCTCTGCCTTTCCGGGGCTGTGACCACAGTCGGACTCCACCGGGGAGGGAACCCCGAAGGCTGAACCGTCTTTGGGGCTCTGGGAAGCTATGATTACCCACCAATGACGTGCCCGGAAAGGTAGAACCCAGGAGCCTTGAGGCTGCAGCAGACAGCCTGGAGACAGGCCAGACAAGGCACCGCGAGGAAACTCCTTTGGAGAAGCCGACGCTCTACGGGTCCCACCAGCGCTCTTGGAAGCGTCACGCTCCGTGCTCAGTGGAACTGGGACGTGCAAGGGAATGTGGCCTCACCCCGCTGCTTTCCCGAGGGAGGTGGGAAGCACATTGGGGTGAAGAGGGCAGGGAGATACCGCAGTCACGCCCGGATTTCCTCCCAAGGAATCACCCCACTGTCCTTCCAAACTCTCTCTGGTGTGTGTGTGTGGGGGGGGGGGTGGCGCGCAGTGAGCAAGCTCGGGCTTGCTCTTCTAGGGAGAGCCTGGGGGTGGGGTGCAGGAGGGGTGGGGCCAAGCTAGGGGCCCTGGCGGGAGCTTGCTGGGACTTTGGCATGGACCCCGCGATGGACCCAAATTCCACAGTCCGGACTGGAGTCGAGTTCGAGAGCAAACCGTGGCTTCAAGGTGAGCGAAGTGGAGGTGCCTGAGTTCAATGCCAGGAGACCTCTGGCTTCGCCCTTACAATTGGGCGACTCCAAGGAAGCCACTTACGGGCTCATCCTTGTCTGTAAATCGGGCACAGTCATCCCACCCCCTCCCAACCTCACAGGGACATGGAGCCGCCCGCTGGACCCAGCACGGGAAAAACGCCTTGTAGCCAGAAGCGCTGTGCTTTGGCTGGTGCCCGGGCCCCAGAGAGATGAGTTGCAGCCTGCAGCCCCAAGGACGCACCGAACAGAGGGACTCCGAGGTCCCCCATTCTTACTCCTCCTTCTCCAACAGGTTGCCGTGTCTTTCACTCCCTCCGGGCCCCTCTGCCATTTTAGAGTCCTTTTCTACTCTCTGCGCATCTTTCCTTGACCCTTGAGTCCCGCCGCGGCCTAGGTGACCGGCCCTGGGCTGTCCGAGGGGGGCTTGTTTACCTGTCCAGGGAGACGGCGGCCAGCGTGAAGCTGCTGGCGTGCATGGTGAGGAAGATGAGGAAGTGCACGGCCTTGCAGAGCAGCCAGCCGAACACCCAGCCGTCCAGGGTGTAGATGGTGGCTTGGAAGGGCACACAGCACAGGATGAAACACAGGTCAGCCACGCCCAGGTTGAAGATGAACAGGTTGGTGGTGCTGATAGCCCGGCCGCCACGCAGCAGCACAGCCAGCACCAGTGTGTTGCCCACCGTGCCCACGAGAAAGATGAGCGCGAACAGCGTCGGCACAATGACCGCCTCGGGCTGCCAGCTACCCCCGCCACCCATCTCGCTCACGTCCTGGGCCCCAGGGCCACCCGAGCCGTTCATGGTGCCGCCGAACCCGAGGGTAGGCGGGCTCCTGCGGCCCTGTGGGTCTTGTGCGCGGAGCTCCCGCTGCCCAGCCGCTGCAGCGCCCAGCGCGACTCCACGGAGTTGCTGGCGGAGTGAGCTTCGCGGCGGCCGGCTCTGGAGACGAGGATGCATTGGAGTCAGAGGGAGGAGCGAGCCGCTGTAGGGGTGGGCTGATCCCCCGAGGCGGCTGGCCGCGCTGGGGGGAAGGGCCGTGGAGTGGCATGGCGCGCCCAGACCGCGACACAGGCAGCCCACCCTGGGGCGCAGGGCCCGCTGGTGTCCTCGGCGTTCTCCAGCCCCCCGGGTCCCGGCTGCGCCTGGCTGAGCAGAGAACTGGGGTCCCTGGCAGACGCTGGAGCGGTGGAGGGACCGATCGCAGAGACCTGCTGGTGCACCGCGCTGCCTCGAGGGTTCTCTCGAGACCCCGCGCGCCTTGGCACTTCCCTGCAGCCTGGTGGGACGCCAGACCACCCCGGGCTGGCTGGGGGGCGTCCTGGAGAGATTTCCGGGCGGGTGCTAAGAAGTGGTGTGGGGGAGGGGCTCGGTTATCCAGAATTGGCGAGCGGGACGGCCCAGCCCTGTACTGCACGCCTCTTCCCATTCTTACTTCCCAGGAGGGCCACGCCTCGCAGAACAGCTCCGAGACTCCGGAGAGCTCCCGCGGGGATGAGGAACTTGGTCGGCTTCATCCCATTCCCCTCTCTCCCCCACTGAACGTTTCTCCCTCCGATTCAAGACAATAAGTAGTGTTCGCGGAGCATCTCCTGAGTGTCAGGCCCTGTCCTTGGCGGTATGCCTCGGTTCCCTCCGCGGTGACAGCGGGTAATGAATGACACCTTCTCACTGGGCTCTGGCGAGCGCGGGATGGAATGTGTCTGCGAGTCCTGAAGCCGGTGAGCAGAGTCTGAATGAATCAGATTCTTCTCTCCTGATCCTGGTCCAGCGATTTTCAACCGTTTCCATTTCGTGGCCCAGATAAACTAATAGCTAAAATTCCGCAGCGCACCAAAATATATAGGTTTTGTTGATCTGACAAAAAAGGAAGAGTAGATACAGTTTTGATGCATTCACACCAGACGGCTATGGTTGTATCCGCTGTTGTCATTTTTGTATCTGGCATTCTAAAGGAACAGAGGTCAGTGCCCCTGACTATTCACGTATTGCATATTTTTAATTTTTTTTAACCTATGGCACACCTCTTGCAGCACGTGGGTCGAAAAAAGCTTCCCTAGTCAGAGATGCAAAGAGGGAAAACTTTAATACAAAGTAACAGAGTTCCATGTGCCAGCGGCATTTCCTAGATGGTCAGGAGCGTGCTTAGGTTGCAATAACATTTAAATATTTGTTTTTAATTTTTTTTAAATGTTGAGGAGGTTTTTTTTAAAGATTTTATTTATTTATTTTTAGAGAGGGAAGGGAGGGAGGGAGAGAGAGAAACACCAATGTGTGGTTGCTGGGGGCCATGGCCTGCAACCCAGGCATGTGCCCTGACTGGGAATCGAACCTGAGATGCTTTGGTTCAAAGTCCGCGCTCAATCCACTGAGCTACGCCAGCCAGGGCTAAATATTTGTTTTTAATTTTGATGTATTAATCATCAAGCATTTGTGGCATGGAATCCTTACTGTTTCCGGAGTTTAAACTCCCCAGTTTGCTGGGTGTGAAAATCACCACCTTTTGCCTCTGTAATTCGGTCTCTGCTTCTCATTTCCTTGCCCTGTTCCTTGGCTCTGGGTCAAGACCATTCTTCTTCCTCTTCTCCCATCCCCACCCCCCAAGATGTCAACTCAGGAGCCCAGCTACCTGCTCCTGTGGGTAGTGAAACCTTATTCACACCCCTGCCCTGCCTACCTTTTCATTGAAAAGGAAGATAATAGCAGTTCATATTTATGAGATGCTTGCCATTCATTTATTCAATCAGTGTTTATTAAGCACCTACTCCTTTCCAGGCGGCACCGTTCTGGGTCCTTGGGATCTCCCAGTGAGCTCAGCGAAAATCAAGGCCCTCCGAGAGCTCCCATTCTAGCAGGGGAGACACATGGTAAACATAACTCAAGTGAGTTACTAATCTATCACAAGTCGAAAAGTGCTTGCAGGTCAAGTAGACCAGGGTAAGCGAGCGTGGGAGTACAGCAGCAGTGGTGACGGGGCAATTCCAACTCGGTGGCCAGGCAGACCGCATTAGGAAGGTGACATTTGAGCAAAGACCTGAAGGAGGTGAGGGATCTGGGTTAGCCGGTATGGAGAAGAGTCCTCCAGACAGAGAGAACAGCCAGTGCCCGCCCCACAGCAGGCGTGTGCCTGGGTCTCTGAACTGGGGGGCTGGTGTGGCTGTGCCGAGTGAACAGGAAGGAGATGGGCAGGAGAGGGGGTGAGAGGCAGAGCCTGCAGGGCTTTTTCGATTATAAGGACCGTGGATGGTAGTCTGAGTAAAGTTAGGGGCCACTGCAGAGTTTTGACTAAAGAGCTAACACAATCTGACTAAAAAAAAGTTTATTGAAATATATTTCATGTACCATGCAATTTACCCATTTAAAGTCTTTATTTGTTTGTTAGGATATTCAGAGTTGTAATGTAACAGGGTGCAGCCAAAGGGGGTCCGTCCCCCAAAAAGCCTGTGTAAGAGCTCAGAGATGATTGGCCCCACACCCCAGGGCCACACTGGACTTACTAATGCTGGCAGCTGTGGCCAATTGTGGGCGGAGTCGGGAATGGTGTGGCAGAGGAAGATTGGCGCTGGGATTAAAACCCAGGCGCGGCAGCCATGCGGCATCTTTTTGGGACCACGAAGCTTGGGCACAGAAGAGCCACAGACTTCTATTTCTTTTTCTGAGATATGGTACCCCAGACTGGGCAGAGGGGGAAGGAAGGACTGTGCATTTGTGGGTATTCTAAAGGACTTTGGGATCTCAATGAAGACATTAAATCATTACTCTTAAGTTTGTATTATTCTTTATTCAAAATTTATTTATTTATTTTCAGAGAGAGGGAGAGAAATACCAATGTGTGGTTTCCTCTCACGTGCCCCCTACTGGGCACCTGGCCCGCAACCCAGTCCTGTGCCCTGACTGGGAATCAAACCCGAGACACCTTGGTTTGTAGCCTGTGCTCAGTTTACTGAGCCACACCAGCCAGGCAAGTTTGTATAATTCTTTAAATAAATAATCCCTTTCCTTTTCACCAATCTCTAGCATTGACAGCCATCTTTCCCTGGTGGCAGATAAGGTGAACCTAGTACGGGGTCGGGGAGCTCCGGAGCACAAAGGGGGGATCCATTCGGTGATAGCATATCATTCACGCCGCCCCACACCAGCTCTGTTCTGTAACAGTTTAACCACCGCCACAATCAGTTTCAAACATTTTCATTCCTCCCCAAAGAAACCTCTACCCTTTAGCCATGAGCCTCCAGTCTCCACCCCACTCTCAGCCCTAGGCAACCACTACTTTCTGTCTCTGTAGATTTACCCATTCCGGACATTTCATAAAGATAAACTCATATGATATGTAGCCTTTTGTGTGGCCTCTTTCAGTTAGTATAATAGTTTACAGGCATCTACGTTGTAGAGTGTATCAGTAATTCATTGCTTTTTAGGACCAAGTAAGATTCTATTGTATGAACCTACCACTTTCTACTTATTCATTCATCGATGGACATTTGGGAGACTTACTTTATAAAGGTTTATTTTTTAAAAGATTTTATATATTTATTTTTAGAGAGGGGCAGAGAGAAAGAAAGGGAGAGAAACATCCCTTTCTCTCCCTTTGTGGGAGAGAATGTGTGGTTGTCTCTCACGCGCCCCCTACTGAGGACCTGGCCTGCAACCCAGGCATGTGCCCTGACTGGGAATCGAACCCGTGGCCCTTTGGTTTGCAGGCTGGCACTCAGTCCACTGAGCCACACCAGCCAGGGCTTAAGCATCCTTAAGTGTACAGTTTAGTAGAGTGTATTCACATTGTTGTGCAGCCAATCTCCAGAACTTTTAAATCTTGTAAAACTGAAGCTATACCTAAAACAATAACTCTACATTTTGACTCCATATTTCATATAAGTGGAATCATACCATACTTGTTTTTTGTAACTGGCTTACTTAGCATGGTATTTTCAAGCTTCATTCATATTGTAGCATGTGTAATAATTTCCTTAATTTTTTTTCTAAAAATTTTACTTAGAGAGCAGGGAAGGGAGGAAGAGAGGGAGAGAATCATCCATGTGCGAAGCTATATCAATCAGGTGCCTCTTGAACACCCACAAATAGGGACCTGGCCAGCCACCCAGGCATGTACCCTAACCAGGAATCAAACCTGGAACCCTTCAGTTCTCAGGCGGCGCTTAACCTACTGAGCCACGCTGGATGCGTGGATTATCATCCTTTTGAGGATGAATAATAAAGGATTATTCATCCTTTTGAGGATGAATAATAAGTATCCCACTGATGGGTAGACCACTTTCGTTTATCCCTCAAGGGCCACTGGGGTGCTTCCCCCTGCAGGCCGTAGTGAATGACGCTGTTCTGAACGTGAGTGCACAAGGACACCCGCTCTGCTTTCAAGCCCTTTGGATGTGTACCCCGAAGTGGAACTGCTGCACCATGTGGTGAGTCTTTAATTTTCTGAAGAAGCATCGTACTGCCTTCCACAGCGGGCTGCACCATTTTACATTCACTCCAGAAGTGCCCCAAGGTTCCACTCTCTCCACATCCTCGCCAATGCATTATTTTGTTAAGATAGTGACCCCCCTAATGGGTGCGAGGTGATCATTCATTGTGATTGTGATCTGCATTTCCCTACTGATTAGGGGTGTTGAGCAGAGACTTCGTTTAAAACGCACCAGTTTGTTTAATCTTCCCATAACAACCGTCTTAATTCGTTATCCTCATTTCACAGATGACGAAAAAGGTGTAGAGAGAGGGTAAGTTATTTGCCCCAAATCTCCTAACCAGTCATAGTGGAGCCAGAATTGAAGCGGCAGGACTCAGAGACTCCAGAGCCCGCAGAGCCCCGAGCAAAGATCCAAGGTCTCCCTCGCCCAGCAATTCTTTCTCTTAGGACTGCTGGCCCCAGCGTCCAGAGAAAGGCCTAGGTCCCCAGCAGCCATAACGTTCCTACGTCGGGTGCTTCCTTCCTGTAGGTGGGCACCCTGACTGCCGAGCCCCGGGAGTTAGACACCCGAAAGCCGAAGTCCTTAACCGCCTGCCCGCGGTTCTCTGTACGCGGAAGTCAGCGGGATCCTCTGTGCAAGGATGACGGAGGTAGGGGTTCCATCTCCTGGTCCTCTGCCTTTGGTGGGCGGGAGGTAGGATTGCCCCAGAGAAGACCTCAGCGGCTCCGATCCGTGCCGCACCCGCTCGCGTTCAGCCTCTAGCCGGGGAGTTGGGAACTGGGAAGCGGAGCCTGTGCGCAGGCGCGCTGCAAGTGGTCGCCGCCTGCGGGCAGGGCGGTGGGCGGTGGAGTCCGCCGCTATCCCATCAGCCCGTCCAGCAGGTCCCGCTCTCTCCCTACGCGATCTTCACGCCTCCTCTATCCCGTCCTGCTCCGCGGCGCTGGGCAAGATGGCTGCTGAGAAACAGGTTCCTGGTGGCGGCAGCGGTGGCGGCAGCGGCGGGGGCGGCGGTAGCGGCGGTGGACGCGGTGCCGGAGGAGAGGAAAATAAGGAAAACGAACGACCATCAGCCGGATCGAAGGCAAACCAAGAATTCGGGGATAGCCTGAGTTTGGAGAGTATCCTAGACTCATCGGGCCTAACTTGGAATGACTACGTGTCGATCTGGTGGGCCGGGGGTGGGGGAAGCAGCGTGTCCCGCAGGTTCTGGACAGGGAGGCCGAGGGTTGCAGTTTCTCTCGCCCTTCTTGACAGGGTTCCAGGGTCTATATTAAGAGGGGTCTTTCCTGACGTTTCCAGGCTGGGGAACGTTCTTTCCTTTCAGGCAGCACCAGGATATCGGGCAGATTTCTGCACTTGCCCCGCAGCTGCCCAGTTGGTGGGCTGGTGACGGCAATGACACTCTGGCCAACCCAGTGAGCTCCTTTTCTGGCACCTTCGGCTACTGAACTGGGGAGAGGAAACTGTGATCTGGACTTTTTGGCATAATACTTTTGTCTGACAGCTGTCGGAGAACGGATAGTAAAAATTAGTTTGCTGTTCTGGAAATGAAGGCAAAGATGGATTGCTCTGAAAAAGCTTGTCGCGCATTTTGAATGTACATCCTCGTAGTGTTTTCGCATCACTTGTGTGGTTTTCTGACTAGGTCTGTAGGCATTTCATCCTGTTGAGAGTCGTTCAGATGATCTGGGGGAGTTGAGTTCTAGTTTACGTCAGAGAGCAACCGCCACTGAGTGCCGATGACACTAGTTTGTAGCTTTTTGAAATGAAATAGCAAATGGAGAAAATGCAGCTGAATTCCTGAAATTACACATTTAGCTTGACATCTTAATGTTAAGTTTCCAGGAGGCTGGAGTTTTACTTTTTGAACTGCTGTAGCCCAAATGGATGTTAAGATGCCTTGATTTTACTGTGGACCTCTTATTTCCTTCTCATTTTTGGTTATTGAAATAGCCCTTTTAGTTTTCAGAATTTTAAAATATGCCTATAAAGAAGCATTGAGGAAACTTGGACAGAAAACTAAAATTTTAGATAAAGGCCACTGGACTTTCTAAATGTGGTACATGATCTTAAAATATTTAAGATTCTTAAAAAGAGAGTCTGGGCAGGGTTTTTTCTTTTAAAAGAAAAACCAGTATTTCTGTGCAAACTGTGGCCCAGTTAGGTTGGCATGTGCCAGCCATAGGCTCATGCAGCGTCACAGCTGTTAAGGAAAGGTACGGTTGGCAGTTATGGGAGGTTATGCAAATAGGGAGAAATACAGTTCATTCACACCCTGAATCTGCTTCAGTGAGTTGAGGAAATTGCTGGGTCCAGGTGTAAATCAGTGGGAACCACCCCAATTACAGTCAGCATTTAGAAGCCAGGACAGGTTTTTAAAGCTGTTGGGTTTCAGTGGTCCTTAATGGCCAATACCCTCCTTTTTCAGTGTGAAAGTTTCAGTAGTAATAGTTAAGCTGATCAGCTTTTCTATACGCCTGGCCCTGCCCTATGGCAAGGTAGCTATTGAAAATGCTGGCAACAGTTTTCCCTAGTTAATGTGCTAGGTTTTTCAGAAGTGTTTAATGTCTGTGGTTTGATACAAATTTAGACCAATGGAAACATGTTTTGATTTATTTGGGTTCTTGCCATTGTAAGCTTTTCCTTAACCTTGGCTCAAGTTCTTCAGATTATTAAGGAGTCCCAGCAGCAGCATGGTCTACGGCACGGAGATTTTCAGAGGTACAGGTTAGTATCGCGTGCGAGGGACGTGCAGTCACTGTGACGTTTTCCAACTCAGTTTTCCTTTCCTCATATTGCCCTTACTCTGCGGTGTCAGAAAGTGCGCCTAGGACGTCCAGCTCCAAACTTACATTGAACCCTCGAAAGGTACTTAATTTTCAAATTCAGAGTTTTATAATGAATAAAAGGAGCCAACCTTTTAATCCATGTTGCCTCACAATATTGCAGATGTATTGGAAGCTTCTGCTGAAACTAATAAGCAGTTAATGGTAATCATTTTTAATTTAACCATATTGTTTAGGTTCGATTAAATGCAAAGCTTTACAGTATTTTGAACATATAAGGGGAATTTCCATCATTATAATTTATTGGTAAACTTTTATAACAGACTCTAAGTTGGAAAACATTTAGACATGTGTCTAAAAATTATAATGGATGCTTGACGTGCAGTGCAGTTCGATACTGGGGAAGCAGAAGTGTCCAACTGTCTGTATCTTGTAGACGTAGGCTTTGGCTACCTGACTTTTAAAAGTACTACTGACACACTCTGTGTCTCAGGATCTAAGGCACCAGCTGCGTGGTGAAGGGTCAGCGGTGCTGGGACAGAGCAAGCACAGTGGGCAACGGTGGGAGGAGTGGGGGGACCAGAGTGTGTCGGGCACTGTAGGCCTGCGCAGCTCATTGGGGTGCAAGGGAAGCCACTGAAGAGTTAAACAGGAGACTGTTGGAACTTGATTTGTTTTTAATTATAAGGAAATTTCCAAAAACAACTGTAGAGTTGGTGGTGCAGTGAACCCATCAGACATTTACTACACCGATAAACTTTCTGACCTTTTTTGTTGTGTCTGTTCCCTCCCCTTTAAAAAAAAATAGGTTTTAATTAAAAAATGGATTTTTTAACCATTTTATTGAAGTATAATTTATATACAAAGAAGTGTGCAGAGCCCTGGCTGCTGTAGCTCAGTGGATTGAGCGCAGCCTGCGAACCAAAGGGTCGATGGTTCAATTCCCAGTCAGGGCACATGCGTGGGTTGCAGGCCGGGTCCCCAGTAGGGGGGCGCTTGAGAGGCAACCACAGATTGATATTTCCCTGTCTCTCTTCCCCTCTCTCTAAAAATAAATAAAATCTTCAAAAAAATTAAAAACAAAAGAATGTGGAGCCACAGGAGCACAGAGGGAGGTTTGGCGTAAGAGGTTCCTTTTCGTTCTTTTAGAACCCGTTGTGAGTCTGCTCCCGTGGAAATGTTAAAAAGAGGAGCGTGGTTACTCGTGTCCTTCACATTCAGTATGACGTTGGTCTCGTTTTCTTGCTTTTTTAAAAATTTTATTTATTAGCCCTGGCTGGTGTAGCTCAGTGGATTGAGCGCGGGCTGCGAACCAGGCATCGCAGGTTCGATTCCCAGTCAGGGCACATGCCTAGGTTGCAGGCCATGTCCCCCAGCAACCGCACACTGATGTTTCTCTCTCTCTCCCTCTCCCTTCCCTCTCTAAAAATAATAAATAAAATCTTTAAAAAAATTATTTATTAATTTTAGAGAGGGGGGAAGGGAGAGAAACATTTATTTGTTGTTCCATTTATTTATACATTCATTGGCTGATTCTCATGTGTGCCTTGACGGGATCAAACCCACAACCTTGGTGCATCAGGATGGGGCTCTAACCACCTGAGCAACCCACGGTTTTCTTGGTTGCCATTCTAGCTGCACGGTCTGCCCCAGCTAGAGGGTGCGTTCTTTGAGAATGGGTACTGTGCCCACTGCCTCTCCACGTTGTCTGTGGTTCCAGTCGGACTGCCCTGTGCCTTTTAGCCTGATGAGTGTTTGCAGCATGATGTGTGGTGTCTATAGTCACTGTAAGCAGAACACGTGAAACCTGCGACCTTGCTTTAGTACAGAACCTGATGTTGAAAGTCCCATGAGCTTGGCCAAATAACTTTGGTAACTTTTGTTTGTGGTTTCTTACAGGGGCTACTGCTCCCGTAGGCAAAGACGTCTCCGGAAAACACTCAACTTCAAGATGGGGAACAGACACAAGTTCACGGGGAAAAAAGTAACGGAAGATCTTCTGACGGATAACAGGTACGGGCTGCCCAGCGCTGGTGCTGAACATTGCTCTTTGCTGACGCGTTCCCCGAGCGGGCGCAGAGTGCCAGCACTGTGCGGACTCCTCGTGTCGGAAGTATCCCGTGGGACTGTTTCGCACCTCTGCGCTGTGTTCTTGCTGTTGCTGTGTTATAATGAGATGAGGAAGCTGCGGCTCAGAGAGGTCCAAGAACTTGTTCTGGAACTGTGGTGGACGGTAAAGGTTAAAGTCAGTGATTGAAATCTAACCAGTTACTGGGTGAGGTCCCTAGAATGCAGATTTCAGCGTTCTTACTTCAGTCAGTATCGCTAAGTGCAGTCTGGCCATGTGTCCGTTAGTACGGGAGAGCTCTGTATTTCGGTGTCGAATGCACCCACGCTTCATGTCCGCTGAAGAATTCATCTGTCAAAGAACAGGCATTGAAAGCTCTCTGGGTCAGTTCCTCAGACTTCGGTCTGTGGGCCAGATCGGCCCTCCTGCCACGTGCTCTTGTAGATGAAGTTTTACTGGGACACAGCCGCACTGTTCGTTGGGTGTTGTCCCCGCTGCTTCTGCTGCAGTAACGGTCATTGTGCCGGAGACCATGCGGGGACCCTCCGGAGTCAGAGGGATTCACTGTGGGGTCCTTTACAAAAAAAAATCTCCTGTCCCCTGGTCTAGTATGCGGCCAGGACTGAGCTAGACGCCGTACTGGATGCAGAGGAGTTTAGGAGACGTGGTTCTTAACCCTCGCTGACCGGGATCTTGTTGAGAGATGCTGGTCAAGTACAAAACAGGAAACACGGCAGGGCAGTAGAAGTGCCATGCAGCGTGTCGTTGCCTCTGAAGTCTGGGAAGGGAGGGGCCGATGTGACGTTCTTACTAGGGAGCCAGGAGCCTGCGCGGAGGAGGCTGGACCGCGACGGGTTTGTGGGAGGGAAGATCAGTGTGTCGGGAACACCGCGCCGTGGTGGCCGAGGTGGCCGTGGTGCTCGGGCACTGCCCTCCCTGGACAGTTACTCGCCTCTGCTCAGGCAGTGAAGAGGCTGTGAGCGTGGTGTGTGGGGGCAGAAAACTAGGGCGCAGGGACCGTGAAGGGCTGGGGCAGGACGCCCTGGGTGAATCTGATGTGACCCCGTTAGAAGAGTCCTTACAATAGCGAGAACCTTTATTTGGGAGGGAGAAGAGGAAGCTGACGCTTAAGGAAGATGAATCAAAGCCGTGGTTTAGACGGAGTCACTGCGGAAATAATAAAAGCAGCCGGCTCATTAGCTCTTTGTAAGCGCCGGGCTCCGGTCTTAGTGTGCTCCATGTGTTACTGCGTGGGAGTCGGGCACAGAACTGTCAGTACTGTGCCCAGGGCCACACAGGTAGTGAGCGACGGCACTGGGGTCCAGCCCAGACTCCAGAGCCCCTTCAGTGCATTGCCTCTCGGGGCCTTGGTTTCTAACTGGGTTAGGATTGAGGAGGCGTTGATTGAAAGTCAAGCCAGACTGTGTGCTTGGACAGCCTGCCTCCGTCTGCTAAAATTTGGGAGGGGTCGGTCTGGGTTTGCCAAGTCTGAGGTGGGAGCAAGCTTTCAGTGAGATATGTCTGGCGGCTGGTTAGAAACCTGAGGCGGAACTGGAATCGGATCAGAGAGGCAGACTTGGGATCACAGCGATACTGAGAGAGGAGGAGGGAGGGGGTGGCGAGCCAGGGAGAGTTGAGAGGCTGGACACGGGGCCTGGGGCTCGGGAGCCTGACGCCCCTGGCCTTGGTTGCTCAGCCGCTTGTTCCCGCCAATGCTTCAGGTACTTGCTTCTGGTTCTGATGGACGCTGAAAGAGCCTGGAGCTACGCCATGCAGCTCAAACAGGAGGCCAACACCGAGCCCCGGAAACGGTTCCACTTGCTGTCTCGCCTGCGCAAAGCTGTGAAGCATGCGGAGGAGCTGGAGCGACTGTGTGAGAGCAGCCGCGTGGACGCCCAGACCAAGTTAGAGGCCCAGGTGAGTGTCCAGCGCTGCCCGCCTCAGTCTGGGGTCAGGGACTCGAGGGAAGGCGCCCTGCACAGAACGGCTGCTTGGGCTGTACGTGGACGGTCAGGAGACGAAAAGCTGATCCTGGTTCTCCAAGGTGAAGTTAGTGTCTCCCGCTTTGAGTTCTTGGTTTCTAATAATTAGCTCTAACTTTTAAAGACAGCTCATGTTTCTTTCTTTCTTTCTTTTTTTAATTCTCACCTGAGGATATGTTTTTATTGATTTTTTAGAGAGGAAGGGAAAGAGTGAGAGAAACATCAGTCGGTTGCCTCCCATACGAGCCCCAAGTGAAGCTCGAACCCGCAACCGAGGCGTGTGCCCTGACTGGGAGTCAGACCCGCAGCCTTTCGGGGCACGGGACCGCGCTCCAACCAGCTGAGCCACCCGGCCAGGGCCATAAGCAGGTTTTACGTCTAATGAAGAAAACACATTTCCTTCAGCTCGGAGTTCTCTCCTGGGAAATGAATGAATCAACAAACTACCTGTGTCTCACCTTCGATTCGTGCAAAGTCCCCCTCCCCCACAGCCGACCCGCGTATCTGTGCCCTGGAAACCCGAGTCCGGCGCTGGCCGGGGGGTTGAGCCGGGACAGCGTCCCTGGGTGCTGAAGCGGTTTCTCTCCCGCCCCCAGGCGTACACGGCTTACCTCTCGGGAATGCTGCGGTTCGAGCACCAAGAATGGAAGGCTGCCATTGAGGCTTTTAACAAGTGCAAGTGAGTGTTGGTGACTGTTCCTGCGGCAGCGCGGTCTCCAGTCTTCCTCCCCGTTAGGGATGACGGCCGTCCCCCGCCCTCCTAACGAGCCGGTTCTAGCAGCTGGTAGCAGGGCGTCCAGGTGCCGGTTTGGTCTCTAGCCACCGAGTTCCTCGGGAGTTTGTTTTCGTCACACGGCTGCTGCAGCCTAGTACCTGTCCCCACGCAGGACCATCTACGAGAAGCTGGCCAGCGCGTTCACGGAGGAGCAGGCCGTGCTGTACAAGCAGCGCGTGGAGGAGATCTCGCCCAACATCCGCTACTGCGCGTACAACATCGGTGAGCGGGCTTTGGTGGCTCCCTCCCCTTTCCCCCGTGCGTCCTTGACGCGGGCGCTGGTTGATGAAAAGGTAGAGCTTAATGGGGAGAAAATACCATAATTATTACATTTAAACAAGGAAAGAAAAAGGTGGAACTACCAGCCAGCCCTGCTAACGATCGCGGAAGGCAGTGCCCGTGCTTTCGTTTCCTCCCGGCCGTCGTCGGTCCCCCCACGGGCTTCGCCCCAGGACAAGCAGTCACTGCCCGTGCTTGTGGAGGGGCCGGTGCGGCTCAGCCCCGTGGTTTGGGGAGAACAGACTGGACCCTTGAGGGTTTTCCGCTCTGTCCCTCTCTCGTTCTCAGGGGACCAGTCAGCCATCAGTGAGCTCATGCAGATGCGGCTGAGGTCCGGGGGCACCGAGGGCCTGCTGGCCGAGAAGCTGGAGGTACTCGCGCGCGCCTTGGGGGGCGGTCTGGGGTTTGAAGCTGTCCAGAGAGGGAGCAATCCGTAATTCCACCCCCCAGCGTGGGTGCTGTCACTATGTGCACATTTATGTCTGTGTTTTTAGTGAAAAACTTTCTTCATCTAATGTTTTTACGTGTCCAGCTCCTTTACCCTGTCACGTTTACTCTTAAACAGTGTGGGTTACTGAGTGGGAGATACAAAAGACGGGGGTACATCGGTTACCGCCCAGAGGCAGCCACTGTTAACAATGTGACGGACAACTCGGAGACTTTCGTGTGTCTCGTGGGGGCGTGTATCTCATTATTTATTTATTTAAAGGATTTGTGTATTTTAGAGAGAGAGGAGGGGAGGGAGAAAGGAAGAGAAACTTCGGTTGCCTCTTACACGCCCCCAACAGGGACCTGGCCGGCAACCCAGGCGTGTGCCCTGGCTGGGAATCGAACCAGTGACCTTTCAGTTTGCAGGCCAGCACTGAATCCACTGAGCCACACCAGTCAGGGCAAAAAGGGATGCATTTAAAAAATGGGATCTTAGTACACACTGTTGGGTAACATTCTTTAAAAACCCAGTGTCACACTCCTTTCCCACTTCAGCACATTCGTTCGCACACTGCCGTCCTCTGGCGGGTGCGCGCGCCCCTGTGCCGGCTGTGTGAGCCGACGGCCCCTCTGTCACTCAGCGGTGGACAGTGTCGCCGTGAACACCTGTGTTTCTAGTTTGTACACGTTCTTAGTTATTTCCTAAGTGGAAATACGTTCCTGAAAGTGGAATGAATGTTTTGGAAGCTTTTTACACCTATTGACAAATGTTTTTAAGTTTCTAATTTACGTTTCTGCTTGGGATATATACAGATATGTGTTTCTCATTACACCCTTACCAAAACTTAGTGATGGTCTTTTTAACCTTCTGATTTGTCCTTTTAAATTGCGTTTCTGTAAGCCAGGACGCAGCGGGCCGAGGAGGAACTTGAATACAATGTGCGTGCGCTCTGTGAGGTGTAACACGCTGGTTATAGAAAAGGACGGGCGCTGATTTCCTCCTATCCCGCGTCGGTCAGGTGTACCCCCAGGCCAGGCTCTGACTCTCTGCACCCCCCCCCCCAGGCCCTGATCACTCAGACCCGAGCCAAGCAGGCCGCCACCATGAGCGAGGCGGAGTGGAGGGGGCGGGCCGTGCCCGTGAAGATCGACAAAGTGAGGATCTTCCTGCTGGGGCTGGCCGACAGCGAGGCGGCCATCGCTCAGGTAACCGGGGGCTCCTGTTCTCGCTTCGGTTTGCGTCTGCAGGGATGTGTGTTTAAAATGTGGTGTTGTCAGTGTTCATCGATCACAAAACAGAAGTTCGTTTTTACACTGCAGGGGATTTGGTAGCAGTCTCAAGATGCGCCCTCTTGAACATAGTTATTTGAGAGCTGAGTCTATAGGGGAGATGTTCTGGTTGAAGGGCCAGGAAATTGGCAGCAACAGTCAGCAGCATAAGGGGGCGATAGAGACGGGCCTGAGGCGAGGGTAACTCTGGCCCGGCAGGTGGTGCAGCAGTGTAACTCTGTGTCCCTGCTGCCTCTTGACCTCTTGTCGCCTCCTTCTAGCCCTGAGGGGCAGCCTCTTGTTCTGGGCCTTTTAAGGAGAGCCTGGCTAAGCCAGAATATCTCGTTTGACGTGTGGCGTGTCTGTAATGTCCGTGCAGAGCTGCTTCCGGACATAATTGATGCCTGTGTGAGGGTGTGAGCAACCAAGTGAGTTTCAAAAGGTGAGATCCTGCTGCTCTGGGTTTGTACAAAATGGACAGTGATTACGGCACCTTTTAGAGCCCCTCCTCTGCAGGAGCCGGAGAGCCTCCGAAAGCCAAGCCAAACCAGGCTGCTCAGTGCGTCCACGGCCTCACCAGGGTCCAGTGACGCCTCTCTTCTGAGACCCCGCAGGGTGCTGTTGGCCCTGAGACCGTGCGTGGGGGCTTGTGAGCCGTGCTGCTGCTGGGGGTTTTAAGCATCCAGACTTGTTCCGAAATAGCTGCTGTGCGTTGGGGGGGGCTTCAGGGATGGAGGTTCTTGGTGCCTGTGTGGCAGAATGCCCCTCTTGTTTCTCTTTTGTCTGGTTAAGTGACAGAGGGCTGGGGCGCTACCAGGAAGTTTATTTTTTCCCCTTCTACTACAAGTCTGAGAAACTGGGTTTTTAAATCCTCACGTGAGGATATGTGTTCACTGGTTTTAGAGAGAGAGGAACGGGGAAAGAGAGAAAGGGAAGCATTGATGTGAGAGAGAAACCTCGATTGGCTGCCTCCTGCAGCCTTTCGGTGCGAGGGGCCGTGCTCCAGCCGACGGAGCCGCCTGGCCGGGGCCCCGTTAGTCCTACATTTTCGAGCCAGCCAGCGATCAGAATCCACTGGGACTTGGCACCCTTCCTTACCCTTCTGCCCCTCTCAGGGCGCTTCTGAACAGCAGCGGCATTCTTAATTAGACGGTTGAGATCAGGAGCAGGTCCTTCGGACTTAAGAATTCTCGAGATTTTCCCTAACCGGTGTGGCCCGGTTGACTGGGCATCTCCCTGCAGAGCGACAGGTGGCCGGTGTGATCCCGCTCAGGGCACACACCTGGGCTGTGGGTGCAGTCCCCAGTTGAGTGTACAAGAGGCAGCTGACTGTTTCCATCTCTTTCTCTCCCCCTCCCTCTAAAAATAAATAAAATTTTTTTAACATATTTATTTTTTAGAGAGAGGAAGAAAAACATCAATGTGTGACAGAAACATCGTTTGGTTGCCTCTCACATGCCCCCAACTGGGGACCTGGCCTGCAGCCCAGACATGTGCCCTGACTGGGAATCGAACCAGCTACCTTTTGGGTCACAGGCCAGCACTCAGTCCACTGAGCCACACCAGTCAGGGCTAAATAAAATCTCTTAAAGAAAAAAAAAAGAATTCTCAAGATTTTATTGGCTGTCACAAAACTATAAATGATGTAGCAAATCTCTGTGTTACATGGATTTTTGCATATTTTGGATTACAGTTCTTGCATAAATTGCCTAAAATTAGAATATCATGTACATTTAAACATACTGTATTTTGCTGTGTATAATATGGACTTTTTTGCCCACATTTTTTAGGAAAAAATGTGCGCATTATACATGGGTAGTACTAGTTTTGTATCTATATTAGTGTTTTTAATTTTTTTATTTATGCTCATGCGTTAAAGTGTAATTCCAGAAAGCAATAATGGTATCCATATGCAGAATACTCTGAAATACAATAATTGATTTTGTTTCTAAATATAATTTAAAAATTGAATTAAAAAATTAAAACAAAAGATTTTTTTCCTGAAAGTTTGGCCCCAAAACATGGGTGTGCATTATATAGGGGAACACGTTATACATGACAAAAGTCAGTATATTTGGCCTCTTTCTAATTAAAGTTGTTTAAATTAAAAATTTTCCATCTTGCCCTGGCTGGTATAGCTCAGTGGATTGAGCGCCAGCTGCGAACCAGGCATCGCAGGTTCGATTCCCAGTCAGGGCACATGCCTAGGTTGCAGGCCATGTCTCCCAGCAACCGCACATTGATCTCTCTCTCTCTCCCCCCCCCCCC
>PVIA01007695.1:0-80194 GCA_004024845.1 Tonatia bakeri
TAAATGAGAATAGGATGGGTGAGAATGTCTATCAAGGTGACCTGTGTTATTTTGGGGTCAGAGAAATCTTTCTTTACAAGGTGAAATTTAAACAAAAATGAGGTGAATATTACCTGAAAAGGATTCCTGGCAGAGGGCACAGCCTGTGCAAAGGTCCTGACAAGGTGAAGGAAGATAAAAATTCTTAATAAGATAATGATACAAGTAAAAATAGTAACTATTACTTAAATCCAATGAAGAAATGTCTTTGATGTTCTTAGCACTATGCCTGGACCATCATAAGTGTTCAGAAGATACTAGTTGTTACTATTCTTTTTATGAATGGTGATGGGTGAGAGAGGGCTCTCTTTGGGGTCCAGGGCTTGTCCTAGGTCCTGTTGCCAGTTTCTTTGTAGGGGGTTCCTCTTGGAGTTTCTGCAGAAGTAGAAATCTGTCACTCAGCGCTGCCAAGCCTGTGAAGCAACTGCTTCTCCATCTGCTCCCTGGGAAGAGGAGGAGTGGTGGTGATGTCAGCTGTGGGTGGCCTTCAGGCAGCAGGCACTTTTGGGGTTGGCTGCTGGCATTTGCAACATTGGCATTGCAGAGGGCATGAAAGATTAGCGGTAAAAATTACTAAAGAACAGACAGTACATTCCATACTTTATCTATTGGTAAGACCAATAAATACATCCCCTGTTCTTTCACTGTTGGGAAGACATTTTCTTCAAATCTCTCTGCTGAGAACCAGGGACATTTCTTGGTTAAAAATATCGAATATCAACTTAACTTGGATAAACAGAGTGATGGGTGTGCCTTCTCAGCATTCAGACAATGCCAGTGTCCAACTCATGTGTGCATGTAAATATTTGAAACAAGCCTTGTAAATTACTTTTGTTCATTTGTAATTATTTATTCATTTGTATTGTATTTAATATGAGGAGAGAAAAAGGAGGCACAGCTATTGCCCATGGTGTCATCTGGGTGGTTTGCTCCCAGGGGATCGTTGGCCACGTCTGGAGACATCGTGTTTGTCAAAACTGGAGGGGAGTGGTTGCTGCTAGTGAACAGGGGCCAAGGGTGCTGCTGAACATCCTTCCGTGTACTGGACAGCTTTAAACAAACTGTCCAGTTCAGAGTGTTCGTGTGCCATGTTGAGAAACCTGTCTCACTCACTAAACCATCAGTTTTGTGAAGCCAGTTGGGATGTGTAAACTGCTATTCTTTATAAGGAATTATTTGTGTGTGTATGCATGTGGTGATTGTAATGGATTCAATCTTATCTTTCCCAGGCACTTTTATTTATTATTACTTTTCTATTTTTCTTTAAAATAGTTTGTTTTGAATATGTAATGCAAGGTTTGAAATCCTATAGGTATAACAAAGCATACAAGGTATACAGTAGCAACAAGATACACAGAAACAACAAGTTACGTGGTAGCAGCAAAGTGTTCCTCCACTCCTGTCTCAGGCCCTCAAGTTCCTTCTCTGATAGACACCACTGTTACTAGTTTTGCATGATTTAGTAAATAGATATTTCATGTCTGAATCTTTCTGATACCCTTAGTAACACCATTAGCACATATTTCAGCTTGTAGCTAACTAAGATCTCAGAGCACATCCAGAGCTGCCTTGTTCATTTTAACAGCTGCACAGCGTGCCCTTCCACAGAGGTACCATCTAGTCTCCCGGTGATAGGCTATTTCCTGGCTTTTGCAGCATCAGGCAATGCTGCAGTGAATATCCTTGTATCTAACTGCACATCCACGCTTGGGAGCACGTCTGTAACCCCAAATCCTGCAAGTGGTCTTGCTGGGTAAAAGGCCTGTATGTTTCAAACTTGACAGTGGTATTTGCTCTGTACGCCGTGCATTCATGTGCCTGTTTCTAGTCCTCCATGACCTTCCCCTCTCCTGTGTGTTCCTGAGCCGAGAGAGGCACCTCCACCTTCTCCTCAGTGGGAACTGATTTCTCTAATCTACCAGATTGACATTTTTTTCCTTATCAAAATGCAATTCCTAAGGGTGGTGTGGGAATATAAATTATGTCTGTCATTCAGAGGCTCTGAGCATATGATGATTTTGGGTATGATTTTTCCAAACTGCTCATGGTTCTTACTGCACAGCAAGAGCCTCTCTCTCTGCAGTCAGTCCTTTATGATTGATGCTACCACCCCTTCCCAATGGGATTTCTCCTCAGGGTAAGGAGAAAGCATGGGTTCTCTTGCTTAAAAAACCCAAAAGTCCCCTTAGCTCCTGCAAGCAACAAGGGCACCTGCTACTGGATTTAGAGCTCCCGGGCATTTAGAGCCTGCTGTCTGCAATCTCGCTATGAAGACTGGAGGTTGTCGGGTGTTTTTATCTGCAGGAAACAGATAATCTGTCAGAGTGGAAGGGCAGTGAGCATAGATGGATAGATGAGGGAACTAGAAGAGGAGGAAGACTTGGGAGAAATGTCTTCTTTTAAAGACAGACATGGCAGGTTTCTCCTGCCACTCACTTTAGAATGCCAAGTAAGAATTAAGTGGGAAGTTGGGTTGTTTCTGCCAAACCTGCTCAGGAACCAGCCTGTTGGGTTCCTGGGGTTGCTGGCTGTGGTCTGAGCTTGCGAGGGTGCCCCTGAGTCTCTTTTGCAGGAATTGGCTGGCACCAGCACCTTCTCTGAGGTTCCCGAGATTCAAGTGGCACCATCAGGAAGAAACTCTTCCCAGCTTTGGAGGCCACGAAAGAACTCTGGCCTGGAAAACACATTCTCCAAGTCGCTGTAGTTGGCTGCGTGTGTGGAGGGTACCTGGCATACAGTAGGCACTCAATAAATGTTTCTTGTAAAAAGACATAACTTGATGGTGAATAGAGGTCTGAGCCTGTTGGGGTTTTTACCCCTGGGGAGAGTCTTGATGTTAACTCACAGCTGGTCAATATTCAGCTTCACAGAGTGAAGGGAGGGCTGTGTGTGAGGTGGGGCTCTCCTCTGTGTGGACAATGTGTGTCCTTTCTGAAGCTTGGATGTCTCTGCTGATGAGGGAGAAGACCTGAAGAGGCAGTGAGGAAATATTTGCTTCTCCCTTTAAAAAAACATTTAAACATTTTGGATTACTTTTAGATTTTCAGAAAAGTCACAGAGTTAATACAGAGAGTTGTTGTATGCCCCTCACATTATGTCTCCTGGTGCCAATTTCATGTGACTGTGCTAATTTGCTTCTACTGGTTAGTAGGTTAATCAGAAACCCTTTGAGAATTCACCTTCGATTTGGATCTTAATAATAACAATGAAATGATAATAATAATATCGGTAGTAGCAGAGGTTAGCAATTACAACAGTACTTGCTCGGCACCAAGCACTGTTCTAAGCCTTTTTCCTGCTGTAGGAACTCATTTGACCAAATTGGTGTCCTATGAGGTATAGGCACTGTCATAACAGTACCCATTTTACAGATGGAGAAGCTGAGGCAGACAGTTTGAGCAGAGAGGTCACACAGGTAACCTCCCGCCAGTGCTTGAAATCTAAGTTGTCTGGCTTGATTCTTACTCTTCACAGGTATTTTTTGCATAGGAACAAGAAGAGCTGTCATCTTCTGATGATGGTGTGCTCGGGACCTGGACTCAGTTTCTCATGCATTACTCGTATTTCTAAACCCTTCCTCTCACTTAGAGGGTTGTGGTGAAGAGAGCTGATGTTGTTGTGCTTAGGGTAAAAGTATGTGGCCCCTAGATTTTGTGAGTAGGGGAGGGTGAGAACCTTAGTGTGTGTGTGTATGAGAGAGAGAGAGGGAGAGAGGGAGAGAGACGGATTTTTGTTTGGACAGGTCTGCTCTGTGTAGCAGGGCATTGGGATTGCCATGACATTGCTTTCTCAAAGCTTGGTCAGGAGAGAAACAGTCAGAGTGCCTTCATTTTGAGAGTTAAAAAGTGGTAACAATTAAGTTAATCAGCAAGCATGTGACTCGGGACTAGAAGAGGTGAAGCTGTTTCTGCCTTGAATCTTGCAGGCAGCCGGGAGGGGAGCTCAGCAGAGAACCAAAGTTTGAAGTCCAGCTTTTGGACTGGAGAACACTGGGCCAGGGCAGCCATGGAAGTGTTCCTGGGCTTGGGACAACCTTGAATTTATTTTCACCCAGAGTCTTTGCAGTTTTTGTCCCTCTACCTGGAATACTTTTCAGATGCTGAGCTCTTGCTCTTGGTCAGAGCTTAAATGTCACCTCCTCAGGCCTTTGCTGACATCCTGTCTAAAATTCTTCCTGGATGTTTAGTAGCCTGTGAGCTTCATGAGGTTTAGGATCTGTTTGTCCTGTTCGCAGCCTCAGCCTCTAGTGCCTAGAACAGTGCCAGGTGCATACTAGGCCCTTATTAAATGTTTGTGAATAAATGAATGAGTGGTCTATTTCCAGTGCTTTTTGTATCTTATAGAACTTAGCCCTCTTTGCTGGCTTGTGTCCTTGTGGAAGGGATCATGCCCTCAGGAACCCTGAGCTCCACGAGGGCAGAGTATGTCTGCCTTGTTCACCATCTAGTGCCTGGCTAGTGGGGAAGAGTATGGGCTCTGGGGTCAGATTATCTGAGTTCAAATCCTAGGTCTAATTATCGGCTGTGCGATCTTCATTAGTTACTGAGCCTCTCTGTGCCTCAGTTTCCACATATGTATAAAAGGGATACTAATAGCATCTATCTCATGGGGTTGTTGAGATGATTAAGTGCGTTCATATTGATTAAAATGCTTAGAAGAGGGCCTGGAACATAGTAAAGTATTTCATAAATATTAGTTACTGGTAGTGCTCAAAAACATTTGGGACATAAAGGTTGGAGGGTCTCTACATAAAATGCACTTTCCCTCTTGGAGTGGTAAAATCCCCCTAAGAACGTGGTAAGGGCAGATGGAGCTGATCTGAGAAGCCCAAGAGATCCTTAAAACCAGGCTCTTCAGGAAACGTGACATTTTATTTCTCTCTGTTCTCTTGGAGAAGGTGAGTTTCTAGCATCCCCTGTGTTCCTTTCCCCACTGCTTTCTACGTTTCTTTCTTTGCATTGATCCTGTTTTAAAAAATAACAGAGCTCGTCCTCTTGCTGCTGGGGTGGGGGACAGAGCATTTCCATTTAGAGAAGCAGTGGTCCTGGGATGTACTGGGTTGCCCGCTGGCTCTGTGGCCTTAGGTCCATGGAATTTCTTCTTATTCATTCGTGTCAGTTTTAAAAATAATAATAAAAACAATACAGGCACCTGATGATAATTCCAAACAGGGCAATATTATGCAACATGCAGTAGCTGAAAAAGAAATCTCTCTCCATCCTAGATGCTTCATCCCTCTTTCCTGTTCCTCCAAAGAGGGGCACCCAGTTAACAGGATGCCTAGTTAAATCTGAAGTTAGCCCAAGTATGTCCCCAGTACTGCACAGGACAAACTTATCCTACAAAATTATCTCCTGTCTATAGTAAACTGAGATATAACAAGGTATCCTATATTTTTATTTGCCAAATTTGATAACCTGGAACCTCCCCTGTGATGAGTTCCCTGTGTTTCCAGCCTTGGGCAGCTGACACATATTGGAACAGACACACTCCTAGGGGAATCCTGGCACCCAGAACAGTGCCCAGCACATTTTGGTGCTTGGTAAATATTGGTGGACTGAGGACTGAAAGTGCAATCCAACCCATTTTTTCCTTACACAATTGGAAATGTATTATGTAATCCTATTTTTCATCACTTTTCCTTTTAATAATGTCTCATGGGGATCAATCCATAAATCTGCCTTATTTCTTTTTTATTTTTCATTTTTTAAAACAAGTATGTATTTATGGTGACTGGAAACCCAGTGGACAGCAGTTTCTCTGTGGGATCTGGCAATAAGTCCACCTAATCAAAAGCCGTAATGCTACTTTTGGAAATCTGCTGCCCTCCTACATTATAGCCAGAAGCTGGTCCTACAATTCCAGGTGCTTCATTTATTTTTTAAGAGTTTCAGAGTTTTCCCTCTTATGTATGCATGGTAATATGTTTAATTATTCCTCAGAAGATGGGCACTGGCATTGCCGAGTCTTCTGCTACTACAAACAATGTGGTAATGAACAATACGGTATTGGATTTACCTGTGTGGATTTGGCTACATGAGCAAGAAGGGCGGCAGTGTTGGGGTCAGTTGGGCAAAGACTGTGTGCTTTAACATGTGAATTGGTGATAGTGAATTGCTTTCCATAGCTGGCCTGTTTGCATTTCCTTCAGACAGCTTGTTCCTATATCATTGCCAGCACAGAATATTATCACACATTTTTATTTTGCCAGCCTCATCAGAGAAAAATGGGTCTCTCACTGGGGTATCTCATCTTAATTTGCCTTTCTTTGTTTATGAGAACCTTTTCTACATTTGAGAACTCTTTGTATTTCTCTTTCTGTGAACTGTCTCTTATCTTTTTGGTACCAGAAAAGTTGGTGTTCATGCCAGGCCTGTCACAACCAGAACCAACAAGCAGAGGCCAGGATTGAATCTTTATGGGCTCTTTATTCAGATGGCCTGCAGTCCCAGGAGGTGGAAAGTTGTGTTCTGTACAGACCATCTTACATTTTATTTCAAGCTGACGTTCTTTATAAGGAGAAAAAAAGTGTAGCTAAGGGGTTTGGAATTTAGGGAAAAGGTTAATCAGATAAAAGGTGCAGTCCAGCAGTTTTCCTAGGATCCTTTCATCTGTTGACCAGTGGTTCTTTTTCTGTGTCCTGGGCAGTAGGGAGTCTCTCCCTGGGGCACAGTGGCTCAGACACCATCTTGATTGCTTGCAGTCCTCCTGGGGCACAAAGGTCAAATTTCTTGTGGTCTCTTGGAGTCACGGTGGGCCAGACCTTTAGTTCCTGAAACATTAGCTTTTTATATATATTAATTACTAAGCTTGTTACCTATAAGTTAAAACTAAACATTTTCTAGCTCTTGAGTTCCCCCACCATTTTGCCTATATTTTTTTATTTCCTTATTGATTTTAATAGGCTTTTTTTATTTACTAAAGAACATGTCTGTTAGCCAGCATGTGTTTTATATATAAAATAAAATAAAATATAAAATAGGTTTTTAACATTGAAAAGAATGCTTTATTATACAATTTTTTACTCTGTTGATATTTAAATATTCTGTTTTATATAGTTAGCTTTTTAAAAAAATTATTTATTTATTTTTAGACAGGGAGTGAGGGAGAAAGAGAGAGAGAAATGTCAATGTGTGGTTGCCTCTTGCACGCACCTACTGAGGGCCTGGCCTGCAGCCCTGGCATGTGCCCTGACTGGGAATCGAACCCCGTGGCCCTTTGGTTCGCAGGCTGGTGCACAATCCACTGAGCTACACCAGCTAGGGCTATTTAAATATTCTTAAATAGTCAGATTTACAAACCTTTCCTTTCATGTATCCTACATTTCATGTCTTGCTAAAAAAAAGCACCATCCCCCTGCCATGAGATTATAGAGCAATTTTGCCATATTTTCTTTCACTAGTTTAACTTTTTTTCCTGCACTTAAATCTTTAATCCATCTGGAACTTATTTTGGTTTTAGGAGGGAGGTGAGGATCTAGCTTTATTTTCTACCAGATGGCCAGCCAGTTGTCCCAATATCATTTATTGAATAATCCATTGCTTCCCTCAGAATTGAAATGCCGCCTTTATCACATATTAAATCATGGAGGAGGGATTCTGCACTCATTTTCTGAGAGCCTCCAGAGCCAGCTAGGCATCAAGGATTTTGTGGGGTTCAGCCGAGTAGAAGAAGAGGCCTTGACCTCAAGGAGGACAGGGAACCATGCCCCCCATGATTCATCTAGCCAGAAATACTGTATGCACGGGCAGTAGGCTGCCTGGGTGGGGAACGGGCTGTGCGGAGAGGAAGTGGGTTCCCAGTGCTGGGAGGGGTTTAGTTAGAGCGAGGCACTACTGTACTGATATTTTGGGTGGGATAAGTCTTTCTTGGGGACTGTCCTGTGTATTGTAGGGTATTTACCAACATTCTTGGCCCTCATCCACCAGACACCAGTATCAATGCACATTCCACATTGTGAGAACCAACAACGTCTCCAGGCATTGAGGGAACATCCCCAGGGGTCTCAGATTCTGTGGAGAACCGCTACTTATCAGGCCACTTGTCACTACTTATCACTACTTATTAAGAGTTGAGCAGACTCTTGATTACATGCATGGGAGGCCCTTTGTTGTTCTGAGATTCTGTCATTCACATCACAATGTCTTGCAGACATGCAGGAGCCAGGAAGCGAGGTGCCTTTCTATCTGAGACCAGAGATCCCAGATTTGTGAGTGTGGAGTATGTCTGGACAGGTGGGAACCAATAAGAGGAAGAGGGGTTCCCACCAGGCCCTACAGAGAATCTTTGAAAACTCCCTCAGTTGTAGCCCCAGGCATTTCTCCTGCCAACCACACCTCTAGGTCAAGGGGCCTCACTGGGCCCTAGACCTAGGAGCAGTGATTTAGACCGGAGGTGGCAGAAGTTTTGTGATTTAACAGTTTGTCAGTTTATTTTTTCCTTTCCTTTAGGAGTAAAGGGGCAGCACAGAAGCACATGTGTTTAGGAGATTGGGGGTGGCAGGTGGGGAGAGAAATCCTATACAGAAAAGGTATGAGGGTGAAACTGAAGGAAGAGAAGTGACTAGAATCTCCAGGGCCTGGGAGAAGGAAGAAGCAGCAGGGACCTGACTGAGCTGAACAATGACTGGAGATGAAATGGTTACAGCCAGGCTGGGGTTACTCTGGACAAGGTGCTGCCCAGGAGAGGCCATTGTTGCTGAGTGGCATGGAGGTAGGTAGGAGTGATTTGAAGAAGTGGGTCCCATGGAAAGATGTCTTGATATGCTGGGCAGAGAATGTGCAGAGGACTGACTTCTCTGGCAGAACAGCTTTTGTGGAGCGTGTTGGACCTCCATGAGTCCTCACCAGGTGTGGCTCCAACACAGGAAGTGTCTCATGAAAAGAGGCTGAGAGCCAGAACTCACAAGTGCCTCGGATGCCATGCCAAGGGGTTTACACTTTCCCTTTATTTATTTCACAACACCTGTCACCCACCCGATATAGAAAAAAACATATCAGAACAGTGTGCAGCAGGAAGACAGTGAAGAACAGCATAATGTCACCCACTGGATGACTACCTTTGTAAGCCCCTTCCATTCCTCCTGCCCATTGTCAGCATGCCCACCTCACACCCACTAGAATATATGCCACCAGAAGACAGGAGTTTGTTTTGTTTTGTGCACAGAGCCCAGAACAGTGTCTGGCACACAGTGGGCACTCTTTCTATTTGAAGTATGAATGAATCCAGACTACAAACCTTATGTCCCTTGTCCTTTGCACTTCACAGTTCATGATCCACTTTCTGTGTCAGTAGATACCCTTCGTGACAGGTCTTTCTGGTGCAAGCTGTTGTACTTTGCTGATGGGCCATGTGTTACTCGACCCAGCTCTCCTGCTGTGTATGCATTTCTTACCCTAGATATGAGATGGAAGATGATGTCCCATACCTGCCTAGTGCCTAACCCCTGAATCTCAGCTTCCATTCCAAAGGCTGTGAAAGAACCTTATTGGCTCAGCTTAGGTCTGGTAGCCAATGATCTGCAGTGAGGGGTGAGATCATAGTAGTGTAGGCGAGGGAGGCAGTCAAGGCGGGGATCTATGGTTGCTGATACCCTCCTCAGTGGTGCCTGTTAATTGGGTAACAAGGCAGATCTGAAGCCACAAATCCCAGTGTCTCCTTCCCGAGGTTTTAGGGAAGTCATGTGTGAGTGGGAGAAGAGCATGATGTGACAAAAACAGTTACCATCAGACTTGCTGACCTTGAAAGCTCTTTAGGGACAGCTTAGGAGAGGGAGCATAAGCATCTGCTCCCACTGCTGGGGAGGGAAGCTGCTCACTTTCCTGGCTCAGTGAAGGCAGGTTTTGAGTATTTTAGAATCTCCTGGCCCCTTCTCTTTGTCTTTCATCTCATGATTTCTGGTCCGGTGATTTTGGCTCTGGACACTGTGAAAAGAAAAGGAAACTGTTCCCTGCTCCTGGAGGCTATTCCCCTGGGTTTCCTTAGTTCAAGTTATATCCCCTTTGTGTCACCTGCCTGGGGGCAGAGGATGGCCCAGTCTCCATTCTTGTCTTGGGGGTGAGAATGCTTCAGGCCTTTAAGCCTCAATTACTTAATCTGTACAATAGGACAAATGTAGCCCACCACCGGCACTTGTGGATTTGACACTTGTGGTTACCTGGAAGACTCTTGGCACAGGGTCATGGGTCACCAACTTAAAGGTCTAGTTTGAACTGGATGCTTGGCAAGATTTAGGAGAAGTGGATGGGTGTTGTGAACAAGATTGTATGCTCTGGGGTGAGACTTGCTTCTGAGTCTGGATGCTCCCCCTTTGCTGGGTGACCTTGGGTAAATTATTTCTCTATGCTTCATTTTCTCTTTTCTTTTTTTATTTAATCAAAAGTATACATTTATTATATTCAGTGTTATTTTGTATCAGTTTCAGGTGTACAGGATAGTGGTTAGACAATCATATACTTTACAGAGTGGTCCCCTGATATTTCCAGTACCCACCGGGCACCATATACAGTTATTATTATATTATTAGCTATATTCTCTCTGTTGTACTTTACATCCTCATGAATATGTCTGATTTTCTTCACCTAGAAATGGGGATGGTAATAGGACCTGGATTTAAATGAGTTAAGACATGTATAGCCCTTAGTACAGGACGCCTCTAGTACATGCTGGCTACAACCCTTCTCCTCGGTGGGTTTCACTTGGTTAGTCTGTGCCTGGCCTCTAGGGGAAGGGGAGGAGCCTGCCTGTGATGTCTACTTTGTGGTTCAGCCCGTCTCTGCAGTGGACCCTGCTAGTGACGCCCACCAGGTCTAAACTTTGGGGCACCCACGTTCCTTCAGAACCATTTAGCGGGACAGGTTGGGGCGAGGCAAGTCAGATATTAGAGGTCCTGGCTGCTTCCCGTGTCTCAATCTCTGTTTACTTCTAACATGGGTAATGAGAGCCATGCAGTCCCTCGAGGTGGCCCCTCTCTGGCGGTGACATGTTTCTAGTGTGTTTTCATTGTATTGGAAAACAGCAGGTTCTGGCCTTTTTCCCCCATTCCTCTTCTGTGTCCCCGACCCTCCCAGCCCCGATCTCTGGGGGCTCCTTGGACTAATGCGCTTTTAATGAATATGCAGCACTGTTTACAGGGCTGAAATGAGAGCCTGTCTGCTTATTTTATGCAGAGGTTTATGGCTCTGCCTTTTAAAATCCTGCCTCCCTCACTCTGCTTCTGGACACGGGATGTTTCCCGGATGTCCTTCTGCCTTCTTTCCAAATAAGGTCCTCACTGTGAGGTTCTGTGCCTCTGACCAGGCCTGGGGGGAGTATAGTGTATGGGACTGAAGCCTAAGATGGAGTCTTCATATTTGTAATTAGAAAGTATGTTTCAGTACAAATTGGCAGTTACAGAATAGTCACAAGGATGTAAAGAACAGCACAGGGAGTATAGTCAGTAATTTTGTAATAACTGTGTGGTGCCAGGTGGATATTGAATTTGTTTGGGTGACTACTTTGTAAGGTATATAAGTGTCTAATCACTATGTTGTACACCCAAATCTGTTATGATATTGTGTGTCAACTGTAATTGACAAATAAATGTTAAAACAGTGAAAAAAAGTTAAAAATTTTCCAAATGCTTGCCTATTGTAGAACCATTAGAAAATGAAGATAAATGAAGAGTAGAAAATAAAATCCACCCACAATTCCACTACTTAGGAAGGAGCCAACCGTTAATATTCTGGTTTATACTCTTGTAGGTTTTAATCAACCTTGATAGTATTTTAAGTTAAAATTAGAAACTAAAATTAAAATGCATTATTCTGAAATTTGCTGATCATTAATGAATGGTGAATATCTTTCAAGTCAGGAAATACAGGTGAGGGACGTTTTATCAAGACCATTGTGTCCCGTTCCATGGCTCTACTCTGGGCTCTCTTCGTTGATTTTCCAATAGTCATATACATGTGCTGTTCAGAATGAAGGAGGTTTACCTTGAGAAGTCTCTCCTAGCCTTGACTCTGTCTATCCCCCCTTAGACTGCCACTGTGAGCAGTCTCTGTGTGTGCTCCTGGAGGCAGACCATTGTGTGCATGCAGCATGCACACTGCTTTTCTCTCCCCCACCAAACACACACATTCAGATGTCAGTTTGCCTTGCCTTTTTTACTTAACAGTATACTGTGGGATTTGTTTTATTTTACAACTGCATCACGACCTATGATATGGCCATTTCTGGTGTGTTTTTAAAATTGGGACATTCTGACTCTGGAGCAACCTTTTCTGTGGCTTTGTTCAAGCTCTCCGTCCACATGGCCTGTCCAGGAGCAGCTAAAGAAAGGCTGCACATTCAGGGATTAGGAGGGACTGCAGGTCCAGATTATGAATGGGATTGGCCTGCACAGATTTGAATGACAGAGACAAAGAGCAGAGCTGGTGAGCCACTTGCCAGGTGGTGATCACTGGCAAAAGGCCATTTGTGACTTATCTGCAGTCGTCCAGATGGACATCTAAAACAGTGGCACTGACCTTCACTTACGCTTGGTTGAGAAAGTGCTTCAGAGGCTCAGTGAGAGGATCAGGTATTTCTTATACTTTCTGGCAAGAGGTCGAGGGGTATCAGATAGTAAGTGATCTCCTAAAGCCAGTTCAAAGCAAGAAAGAATTCTCTGTCTGCCTTAAATTCCAGTCATCACACCTGCCTCTAACCTGAAGGCTTGTGATGGACTAGTTAAAGCATTTCATATTTCACTTCTTTGTGTTTCCTGGTGGCTTGAATTACTGGCCCAGAATGTTTCTAATAGGTTAAGGAAACACTTCCAAATTAGTATAATGAGAGGAAGGTACAGGATCTTAATGAATGGGGATTGTCAGCCAATACTGTGAAAGACCTCCTGGAGCATGAGGGATTGATTTGGATGAGTTGGATAAGTATTGTAAATGACCTTTGTGACTCTCTAAATAAGAGGGATGATTTGACTTTGGGGTGGGGGATTTACCACACTTGGAGGGCTGGAAGAGAGCCTAGGGAATAAAAAGGAAAATGGGATGGTGCTGATGGAGAAGCTGTGACAGTTTCTGTGGAAAACTCAGGAAATAGCTTCTGGGTCCCCTAGAAGAGACTTACTTTATACTTTTCCCTAAATTTTAGACAATTCCACAGAACCAAGTTTCCATTATTGAGTACACTCAGGTCAGGAATAAAGATTCATTCTTTATTATGTTACCTATTTTGTGAGGTATGGAATGAAACATATATCCAACCAAACTTAACATTAAGCAATTAAAATTATATTATTACATCAAATAGGACTCAAAACCACAATTGCAGAGAGGCTAAAATGAAGGAAAATAGATTATTAAGTAAATGAACCAGTCATGGCTTGAAAATGTTTTCAGTATACCTCTTTAGGAGTTCCGCTCAGCCCCAGTTTTTTTTACTAAACTTTCTAAGGTGAATATTTTGAAGGTGAAACATTCATTTTGTTGTTTATATTCACATGTGCATGTTTATGATGTCATGTAACTATATTATCTGTCAAATATGTTTTTAAGCCTCAATCACAGTGTGATGTAAGAGGTATAAATTGTTGAGGATACACAAGGAAAGTTGTTTCTGAAACTGTAGCTCTGTTACTTTGAGAATGTTTCCTAAAATGCATCCAAAACCACATTGAACAATATTACTTATAAAACACATCTGAGAAGATACTATGTGAAGGTGCTGTGAATGTTGAGGTTCCTGTTAGAACACAGTCATGAAAGAATTTGGAAAAAGTAATCTTTAAAGTTTCTTGGGATCTGACAAAAATACTGGATAGAGTTCCTGGATATATTTTCATGACCTCTGCTATGTAACTAGACATCTATATTTAGAAATGAAGTATATTTTATTAGTTTTTTTTTTTTACATAAAAGCAAGATACATCATTGCAGAAATAAGAAAATTGGATCATGCAAAAAGAAAAAAAAAGACAAGTGAGAGTATAGGTGAACCAGAACTTGTAGAGAAGATAAATAATGTCCTTAAGGACTTAGGGCCCTTTGTTCTTCCTGTTAGACCAGTCTTAGCAGATTTTTTTTTTCTCCTTATGGTCACAGAATGGCTGCAGAAGCTTTAAGCATTTCTTCTGTATTCTAGGCATGAAGAATATGGAATGGCCAAAACTCTTCCTTGTGAGGCTTTGTCTTTTTCACTTGACAAAGGATAGTGATACTCTTCTCAGAGAATCCACCTATGTCTATTGGCTTGGAATGAAAGTGAGGCTGGGAGTTAGAATATTTTTTCAGGCAACATTGAACAGTATCATGTTTTTTTTTGCCTTTGTAAGAAGGGAGAGGGAGGGATGGCTTTTGGGTGTGCAACTTATAACACAGAATGACCCCGCTCTTAGTCTTCATCAATGTGACAAATTGGTCTCCTTCATAGCATTTTTTGCACATTGTAGTTTAATAATTATTAATTCTTACCAGGTAAAATTTACTAATTTTTGTCTGTTTTCTCCATCAGACAGGGATCATGTCTTATTTGTAATTGGAGATAATAAATACTGTTGAGTGAATGTATGTACAAAGGGATTTTCCTGTTTCCTCTTCCTTGCAGAGGTGGTCTGTGTTTGTCTAATATTGACCATTGAGATGGGTTTTGCCAGAATTTGGGCATTTCTCTTTTTATCATTTTCAGTTTCTTGTTAAAGGAGAAAGAAAATTTGAGATCTCTAAAAATTAGCTTTGGCAGCTTAGATTCCCAGAAGTGGTAGGGGATTTAGTTCAGATGGAGGGGAACAGCCTTGCCTTATCTTCTGGCACTCCTTCATCAGTCTCCCTTAAGCCATCCCTCCCTCTTTGCCCTAGAAGTTCAAAGCCACTGGAGCAGCCAGCCAGGTGTGATGTTTCTTGGCCTTACCTCTGCAGCAGTCAGCATCCCTCTTCTACCATGTGCAGTGTGGCAGTGGGGAGGATGGGGGAAGAAGTGGGCAGCTGCAGGTATTACCATGAGATTTCTGTCCCTTAATCAGAAGTTCACTGGGATTATTAATTGGTTCCCAACACCTGGTCTCCAACCCTTCCTCAATAATAGCCCAAACCCCTCACCCTCCACAGGGCTTTGCTGAAGTTCTACCGAGTTCCTTTCTGGATTGTTCCATTTTATCATAAAGAAAGGAGACTTACTGACTTCCATGATTTTTAAAAATTGTGATGATACACATAACATAAAGTTTACCATCTTAACCCTTTCTAACTGTCTACTCAGGAATGTTAACTACATTCACACGGTTGTGCAACCCACCTTCAGAACTCTTTTTATCTTGCAAAACTGAAACTGTACTCATTAAACGAGAACTCTTCATTCCCCCCACCTCCCTCCCACCCCCTGGCAAACACTACTCTACTTTCTGTCTGTGTGATTTTGAGTACTCTGCATGTCTCATATAAGTATTTGTATTTTTGTGACTGTCTTATTTCACTGAGCATAATGTCCGTAAGGCTCATTCATCCATGTCGTCTTTTTAAGATTGCATAATATTCTATTATATGTATAATCGTGTTTTCTTTCTCCATTCATCTGTTTTTTATTGTTGTTCTATTACAGTTGTCCAATTTTCTGCCCATTGCTCTCCATTCATCTATTGATGAATACTTGGGTTGCCTCTGAAACCTTTTGGCTGTTGTGAGTAATGCTGCCATGAACATGGGTGTACAGATACCTCTTCAAGTCTGCTTTTAATTATTTCAAATGCATGCCCAGAAGTGGAATTGCTGGATTATATGGCAGCTCTACTTTTAAGTTTTTGAGGAATCTCCACATAGTTTTGCATAGTGGCCGCACCATTTGGCATCTCAACGAACGGTCTGTAAGGGCTCCGATTTCTCTACATCCTCATCAATACTTGGCATTTTCTGTTTTGTTTTGTTTTTGATAGTAGCCATCGTAATGGGTGTGAGGTGGGGTCTCATTGTGGCCTTGATTTACATTTCCATATCGGTGAATAATGTTGAGAATCTTTTTATGTGCTTATTGGCCCTTTGTGTATCATCTTCGAAGAAATGTCTGTTCAAGTTGAATTCCATCATTTTGCATTATCACATCTGTATTGATTCAGGCAAGCCAACTGGAAAAAACTCTGGCATTTAAACTGATTTTGTGGTTTTGCTGCAAATAAATTCTGCCCCCAAATAACCTCTCACTTTCTGGAAACAGTCAGCATGAGCACAGTTCTGAAGATAACTTTTTTCAAAAAGGAAATTCATAAAGTATCATGCATCTTCCTTTTTTGACAGTAATGGAACAATTTAATATAATTTCCGAGGGAAGCAGAGCTGCTGGAAAGGCTCACGTGATGAGGGAAGGTTACCCAGCCTCACTGTGTGGCAGCGTGTGGGAGCAGAGAGTGGGCTTCTCTGTGGCTCTGGCTCTTGGGGACAGGAGTGGGTGAGACAGCCCATGGGAGGCCCCTCAGGTCTTGGGACAGAGCTCAGGGGAGGGGGATCAAGGAAGGGATAGGCAGCCCTTCAAGAGTCCTGCAGAAATTGGAAGTGTCCTGTTCCACCCTATAGATTCTATTGCTTCTAAGTACAGGGTAACAGAGGCAGTGTGCTCAGGTAGCATAGTAGTTAAGAAAACCACTTCTTGGACATAGAGACTCTTTAAGACCTCGTTTTCTTATATTTCAATGGGACATTATTTTTTTTAAAGAATTTATTTATTTATTTTTAGAGAGAGGGGAAGGCAGGGAGAAAGAGGGGAGAGAAGCATCAATCTGTGGTTACCTGTCACGTGCCCCCTACTGGGGTCCTGGCTCACAACCCAGGCATGTGCCCTGACTGGGAATTGAACCTGTGACCCTTTGGTTTACAGGCCAGCACTCAATCCACTGAGCCACACCAGTCAGGGCTCAAATGGAGGCATTAATATGACCCACCTCATAGGGGTGGTGGTGGGGTTTAACAAAGGCAAGAAAAATGCTGGCATCTAGTGAGTGATTAAGTGATTGTTAAGGTGCTAGAGTGTTTGTCCTGGAGAGCTGTTGGTCTTATGAGGAGATAGCCTGGTCCCTGCAAAACTGCAATACAAAGTTGGAAGAAAAAGGGTTAAGATGTGTTATGCTCTCATTTCACAAGAATGGTTGGAAATGAACCATTTGTTCTGAACCAGGATTCTTAGGCTGGCATCAAGGCTGGTTTCTCAAGAAGGCATTTGAATGGATTCTTGTAGGCTTGGTTGGGTTCTAGTCAGCAAAGGTGTAGGGACTGGGGAGAGCAGGCAGCGGAACAGTGTGAACAAAGGTTTGGGGGCCTGACAGTTTATGGTTAATTACCAACTGAGATGTTTGGTGTTATGGTACATGGAACACTATTGGAAGATCATAGAAACATTGAAATCCAATGTCTAAAAATGACATTGGCTGATTAAAATGACATTTTCTATAGTTATCTGTGTATATATATAAGTGTGAAAGGGTTGAAAATCCAGATTCTGAAGAATCCAGGCAGGAGACCTAAACAAGTGACGTTGGTTGGGTATAAAACATTGACGGTGCTGGGGCCCGTGTTGAACTGGAGGGTGGTTGCATTGGTAAAAGGGGCATCTAACAGTAAGCTCTGCTTTGCTGGACTCTGAGCCCAGGGCTGCCCGCTCTTCTAGTTTTTCAAGAGAAGCCAGGAACCTGGAATTTAAGTAAACTTTTATTTTTTGAGAAAAGACATGTTGTGGGCCAAACAAAAGAGGTCTGTAGACCAGCACCCTGTAATCCCTCATCTATACTCCATTAGAATTTTTAAAAGGATAATACAAACTTTGTTCAGTAGATCTACTTAGTTAAATCTTCGTGTGGTACGAGCCTGGGAAAAGGTGGTGACACTTCAGAGCGAGTCCAAATTTCAGGACACACACTGACTGTGGTCATTACAGTACCATCTCTAAAGGAAATACTTGCTTTGACAACACATTTCAAAAAGAACAGCAAACCGCCCTTCTCACCACGTTTTAGCTTCCCCCTCCTTCTGCCCCCATAACCCAAAGCTGCACCACATAACAGATGGGAAATGTGTTTGGATTTACAGTTACGGCTCTGTGGCTGCAATGGCGGTGGATGTCTCCACGAGCTGCCTCCACTGGCTAGCCTCCAGAGGGCAGCTGTTTTTGTTAGGTGGTCCTGTAGTCAGACATGGTTTAGATTTGCACAAACCTGACTAATCTTATAGTATTTGCCTGCTACTGAGAATAATGTGTTTTTTCCTTCTAGCTACCTATGCCAGTTAATGCTGAGGGTATGTAGCTAATGCTGACATTTGAATCTTAAATCTCAGGGTGGGATGGAACCTTAAAATTCGTTCATGCCACCTACCCTTTGTATGAGGCAGGAATATAGGTGACAGAAAACTCAAACTAGCTGAATTCAGAAGGGTGTTTTTTTGCTGCATGTAACCAAAAAGTTTAAGGGTTACATGCCTTTAGATATAGTTTGATTCAGGAGCTCATTATGTTACCAGGACAATTTCTCCCACTCTTCCTCTCCTTTCTCTTCTTTGGCTCCATTCTCAGATACAAGAGCCTCCCCTCCCAATGGCAAGATGTCTGTGGAAGCTCTACCCATATTTCTTTCCTCTACATTCAAATTCACGCAAGGAAGAGCACCTCCATCTCTGTGGTTAAATCTCACTGGGTCTGAAGTGGCTACCAGGGTCAGGGAGAAAGTAGTACTTTGATTGGCCAGCTGTGTATATTCTCAAAAGCCTTGATGTATACATTTATTGAATACCTGCTGTGCCAGGTAGTGGTGGGGATGTCCAGCAGTGAACATGATTGGCACAGTGCCTGCCATTACAAAAGCCTTGTCTAGTAAAGAATACAGACAAATAAGTAGGTAGACACTGATTCAGTGTCTATGTGCCGTGATTGCTGTGTGGGGTCCAAGGTGGGCCGAGTTGGGGCACCTAATTGAAGGCTTCAGGAAGGCTTCCACAAGGACTTCATGATTTCGAAGTCCAGCCTTAAAGATGATGGGTGCAACTAACTAAAGGAGGGTGTGGAAAGAAGAAGGGAGTTCCAGGCAGAGGGAGTAGCATATACAAAGGCACAGGAGGATTCAGGAACCAAAATTTGTTTGCCTTGCTGGCACAGAGTGTCTCTTTATATATTTACAGGGTGGAGGACATGGCTAGGGAAAAGGAGGGCAGGAACCCTATCATAAAGGGTTCACATGTTCAATTAAAGAGTAGATTTTTTTCCTTATGGTACACATAAAAAAAATAAAGTATTACATGATTAAATTTGTCTTTTAGAAACCACTCTGACTGCAGTTGAAAAATGAATTTCTAGGTGGCAAAACTGGAGGAAGGGACTTGGGTTGAGAAGAGTTATAGGAATCTAGGCAGAATTTGAGGTCGCCTGGATTGCAGTGAGGTGGGAAAGGTGACTGGAGGATCGGAGAGCTGTTTAGGGAGTGTTATTTGGGAGATCTTGGTGACTAATTGGGTATGGGTGGGGTGTGGGAGAGGGAGGTGTCAGGGTTGGTTCCCAGGCTTGGGGATTAGGTGGGTTGGTGGTGCCATTCCCAGAGATGGGGACCATGGGAAGAGCACTGTGTTTTGAGAAAATCATGAGTTTCCCCTTGGGTGTCCAAATGGCACAAACTGATTGGCATGTAGATATTCAGATCTGGGACTTAGGGCATGGATCTGGGCTCAGGACAGAAATTTGGGACTCAGTTGAATATCGATGGTGATTACAATCATGGAAGTTGATGAGCTTTTCTGCAAGAGCTTCTGTAGACTCTGCTGCGAACAGATGTGAGCCAGAGGCTGGGGATATTGGCTTTGGAAATATTGTTGAAATGTGTAGAGATGAAAGCACAGATAGAGTTATTTCAGCAAACATTTATTGAGCAAGAGCTTGTGCAAGGTGGTGTGGAATATGGGGTACCCTCAGATGCCTGGAACTCGAGCATTGTGTTGGGGCAGAGATAGTGTCTATAGATATGCATCATGTAAAAGACGTGGCGCTAAGGGCTGGGACAAGGTAGGCTGGAAACAGACTTCTATTAGGGGGACTTAGAAGGCTTCCTGGAGGAGGTGGCTTTTTTTTTAAACCTAGAATAATAACTTTGATACATGATTTTAATTTGGTACTCTGGCCTGGCATTGAATATCAGTTATATAGTAGTTGATCTTTTCTCATAAGCAAAACTAAGAAGGTGACTTTTGCATTGAGTATTTAAGGAGATCTGTTGTTGTCACATGAGGCTGGAATTTCAGAATGGAGGAGAATGAGGGAGGACAGATGGGTGAGAAGATGCTGCATAAATGATGGTTCAAGGGGAAAGGAAAAGCTAGCCATTCACCATGGCAGGAATCAAGGTAGCTTAAAGGCATTTGTGGGAAATCCTAATAGAAAAAGTAGGGAGAGTTTAAATGCCATGCTGCAGAGGCACTGGGGACTTATTGAGCAATTAGAAGCTAGAGACTAATGTGGCCTCCAGAGCTACTGGCTAAAAGTGTGAACTTTTTAACCAGGCAGACCTGGGGTTGGATTTGAACTATGCTGCTTCCTAGCTGTGTGGTCTTGGCCAGATTATTTACCTCTCTGAGCCTTAGTTTTCTCTTCTGTCAGATAGGAATGAAATACCTCACTGGGGGTTGTGAGGAATGAAGTAAGATAATGTATAGAAAGCACTTAGCAGTGTCTGGAATATTCTCCAATACATGTTAACATAATGATTTTATACATAATCAGACCTGCAGATGCATGATGACTGTTGTATCATCTTAACAACCTGTTCCCTTGTGTAGCCTCAGAGTCTAGAACAGTGCCTGGCATATAGTAGATGATCAGTAAATTTTTCTTGGCTAAAAAGTGGATTACACCAGTTTCTTTTTTCTGTTTTGTGAAACACCTATTTTTTTTTCCAAAGGGAAAAACACTTTGATGTTCTGACTAAAACTTCAGGAGAAGGTGAAGTTCCTTTTCTTCAGATGCCTATGTTTTCAGAGAGGAGTGGCTGATTGTTCTGCAAAGTAGGAGAGGGTTTGTGGGTTCCTGAGGCCATCCAGAGGAGTCAGTGAGGAGGAAAAAACTGATGTGTTGGTAGGGGATAGTGTTCTGTGTCATGTGATGCCTCCTATGGGACCCCCTGAAACCTTCTGTGACATTTTGCATCAGTAATGCTTCCCTCTACCATCTGCTGTGGTTGAAGTGGGATTTGTAGATTCATGTGATTGTCAGACCTCCCAGTAACTCTCTTCCATGGGAAGACAGCTCTCTCTGAGCCAGCTGGTGTCTTTTGGATGTGGGAAGCTTTCATCTGGGGGAAGATAACAGCTTGAGGAAAGATGGAAGGAAGTGTGTGTGGGGGGAGATGGGTGGGTCCAGTCTTTCTAATGTCCGAGGCAGCTGCATTGTGTGTAGATGAGCAGGGGTTCAAGGTGGATGCTTTCTTCCCACTTGAAATTATGGAGTAGCTCTTTTGAAGGGTATTTCGATGACTTGTCTGCAGATTCTAGGAAAGAAGTTAAAGTTGGTTTTCACTGTTTGTCTTTAAAGATTTGTTTTCTAACTTGTTATGTTTGTAAATGAAAACATTTAGTGCTTATTATGGGCCTCATAGGGTTGTTATGAATGAATACATGCAAAGTTCTTATGCAGGACCCAATACATATCAAACATTTACTGTTGTTATTGGTTAGCATCAAGTCCATTTAATTCTCACAACATCCTGTGGTAGGTACTATTACCATGTAAATATTAAAGATACATCTTAACAATATTATAGTCCTACTTTGAAACAATAGTAGATGCCTAGTCACATCTGAAGGAATCTGAAGCTCACAGAGTGGATGGCTGACTCAGGATCATTCAGAAAGCAAAGGGGCAGAGCTGATTGTCATGGAAACCATTTCCAAGCATCAGTGCCTAAAGATGGACTTGAGGATTCTGGTCCGTTATTGGCTGTTCCCTCATGACACTGGGAGTGTCTTCTCAGAAAAGTAAAGGAAGCCATCAGGGACAAGGGACAAGGGACATCCGGCCAAGATGGAGGCATAGGTAGATGCACTTTGTGTCCTCCAACAACTAAAAGAAGGACAACAACAAATTTAAAAACAAAAAACAACCATATAGTTTGACAGAAAATCAAACTATATGGAAGTCCGACAACCAAGGAGATAAAGAAGAAACATTCATCCAGACTGCTAGGAGGGGTAGAGAAGATGCACAGCATGGCGGTAGCTGAAAGACAGGGGTGGGTGAGGTGGCGGCTGGTGGAGTGGGTGGTCCCACATTTGCATACAGATAAACTGGGAGAAAAAACTGGGGAGCGAGATAGACTGTGCAATCCAGGGTTCCAGTGCAGGGAAATAAAATCTCAAAACCTCTGACTTAAAAGAACCTGTGGGGGTTGAGGCAGTGGGAGAAACTCCCAGCCTCACAGGAGAGTTTGTTGGAGAGACTCACAGGGTCCTAGAATGTACACAAGCCCATCCACTTGGGAATCAGCACTAGAAGGGCCCAATTTGCTTGTGGGTAGTGGAGGAAGTGACTGAAAGCTGGCCAAGAGCAGAGCAAGCAGCATTGTTCCATCTCAGACCCCTCCCCCACAAACTGCCACAAAGCAGGGATATGGGTTCTTTGGCCCTGGCCAATACTTAAGGCTCTACCCCTTACTACTTAATAGGCACGCAGACACAAAAATGGCCCAAATGAAACATCAAAGCTCCAGAAAAAATACAACTAAGCAATGAAGAGATAGCCAGCCTTTTTGGTACTCACAGATATCAGATGCACAGTTCAAAACACTGGTAATCAGGATGTTCACAGAAATGGTTCAGTATGGTTGCAACATAGAGGAAAGGTGAAGGATATGAAAAAATGAAGTAAAGGAAAATGTTCAGGGAACCAGCAGTGATGGGACTCAAATCAATCGTTTGGAGCAGAAGGAAGAAATAAACTTTCAACCAGGACTAATGAAGAAACAAGAACTCAAAAAAATGAGGAGAGGCTTAGGAACCTCTAGGACATCTTTAAACATTCCAACATCTGAATCATAGGTGTGCCAGAAGGAGAAGAGGAAGAGCAAGAAATTGGGAACTTATTGGAAAAAATAATGAAGGAAAAATTTCCCAATCTGGCAAAGGTAGTAGACTTCCAGGAAGTCCAGGAAACTCAGAGAGTCCCAAAGAAGTTGGACCCAAGGAAGCACACACCAAGGCACATCATAATTACATTAGACAAGATTAAAGATAAGGAGAGAATCTTAAAAGCAGCAAGAGAAAAGGAGACAGTTACCCACAAAGGAGTTCCCATCA
This sequence comes from Tonatia bakeri, assembly GCA_004024845.1. Classification (NCBI taxonomy): domain Eukaryota; kingdom Metazoa; phylum Chordata; class Mammalia; order Chiroptera; family Phyllostomidae; genus Tonatia; species Tonatia bakeri. The sequence goes on from PVIA01007695.1 coordinate 23,322, forward strand.
GACTGTCAGCTGATTTCTCAAAAGGAACCTTGCAGGCAAGAAGGGGCTGGAAAGACATATTCCAAGTCATGAAAGGCAAGGACCTACATTCAAGGTTGCTCTATTCAGCAAACCTCTCATTTAGAATGGAAGAGCAGATAAAGCCCTTCTCAGATCAGGTCAAGTTAAAGGAGTTCATCATCACCAAGCCCTTATTATATGAAAAGTTAAAGGGACTTATCTAAGAAGAAAAAGATAAAAAATATGAACAGTAAAATGACAACAAACTCACAACTACCTACAACCAAACCTAAAAAAAACAAAAACAAAAAAAACAAGTAGAACAGGAACAGAATCATAGAAATGGAGATCACATGGAGGTTATCAGCGGTAAGGGGGAGGAGGAGAAAGAGAGAAAAGGTACATGGAATAAGTAGCATACATGGTAGGTACAAAATAGATAAGGGGAGGTTAAGAATAGTGTAAGAATTGTAGAAGCTGAAGAACTTATTTGTATGGCCCATGGACATGAACTAAGGGGAGGGGGTGCAGGTGAGAGGGAGCTGCAGGGTGGGGAGGAATCAAGGGGGGGGAATGGTACAACTAATAGCATAATCATTAAAATATATTAAACAAATAAAAATAAAATAAGAAAGTAAAAAAAATGAAGCCATCAATTCTTTTTTAAAGATTTTATTTACTTATTTTTAGAGAGAGGGTAAGGGAGAGAGAGGGAGAGAAACATCAATGTGTGGTTGCCTCTCGCATGCCCTCCCACTGGGGACCTGGGTCGCAACCCAGGCATGTGTCTTGATTGGGAATTGAACTGGCGATCCTTTGGTTTGCAGGCTGGCGCTCAATCCACTGAGCCACACCAGCCACAGCTATTTCTTTCTTTTATAATTTCTATTGATTTGTTTTGGTGACTTTGGTTAATAAAATTAAATAGATTTCAGGTGCATAATTCTATAATACGTCATCTGTATATTGTAGTGTTTGTTTACCATCCCAAGTCAAATCTCATTCCATCACCATTTATTACCCCTATACCCTCTTCTATCTCCCCCTAACTCCCCTTCTCTCTTGTAATCACCATGCTTTAGTCTGTCTGAGTTTTTTCTTTGCTTAATCCCTTTATGTTTTTCACCCAGGTCCCCACCCCTTCCCCTCTGACATGTCTCCATTGTCTGTATATATCTATGAGTCTGTTTCTGTTTTGTTAGTTTATTTTGTTTATTAGTTTCCACACATAAGTGAAATCATATGGTACTTGTCCTTCTCTGACTGGCTTATTTCACTTAGTATAATACTCTCCAGGTCCATCCATGCTGGTGCTTAAGGTACAATTTCCTTCTTTTTTATGGCTGAGTAGTATTCCATTGTGTAAATGTAGTACTGCCTTTTTTAAAATTTTATTTATTTAGTTTTAGAGAGGGGAAGGGAGGGAGAAGGAGAGAGAGAGAGAGAAACTTCAATGTGTGGTTGCATCTCATGTGGTCCCCACTGTGGACCTGGCCTGCAACCCAGGCATGTGCCCTGACTGGGAATCAAACCTGCGACTGTTTGGTTCGCAGTCCATGCTCAATCCACTGAGCTATGCCAGCCAGGCCATGTACTACTGCTTTTTTACTGATTCATTTACTGATGGGCACTTGGGCTGCTTCCGAATCTTGGTTATTGTAAATAATGCTGCAGTGAACACAGAGGTACATATGTTCTTTTGAACCAGTGTTTCAGGCTTCTTTGGATATATCCCCATAAGTGGAATTGCTGAGTTATAAGGCAATTCCCTCTTTAAATTTTTGAGGAAACTCCATACTGTTTTCCACAGTGGCTGCACCAATCTGCATACTCACCAATAGTGCCACGAGGGTTCCCTTTTCTCCACATCCTTGTTAACACTTATGACTTGTTGATTTATTGATGATAGCCATTCTGACAGGTGTAAGGTGATACAGCATTGTGGTTTTCATTTGCATCTCTGATGAGTGGTGATGTTGAGCATCTTTTCATATATCTGTTGGCCCTTTGCATGTCCTTTTTGGAGCAGTGTCTATTCAGGTTCCTTGCCCATTTTTTTAAGTTGGATTGTTTGTTTTTTTGGTGTTGAGTTTTATAAGTTCTTTATAAATTTTATATGATTCCCCACAAGAGTTAGGATCAGCAAAGATGCCATCATGGACCTACTATCACTGTCATTTCACTGTCTAAAACTTTTATCTTTTACCTCCTTTTGTGCTCCCAACATCCCCAAGAACTAACTGAAGGGGAGTTTTCTCTATCACCTATGGGAAGGATGCCTTGGTTGTCCCAAGTTTCTCAGCTAATGGTGGGTCCTTGACCAGACATCAGTTTCTGTGTTTGTACATTTGGTTCTATTCTCCTCTCAGTAGACCATGAGGCCTCCAGACGAGACAGATGGCAGACAACTACAGGAGTTTAAAATAGACCGAGCTTACTTCTGAGGTAGACGTTTGTGTGGAAAGTGAGCTGGAAGACAGGGACCCCTTTGTGGGAAAGTGTCTTGGCAAAGAGGAGCCCAGAGTGGAGCACGGAATGTGCAATGATGAGTGTAGTTAGGTGGGCGTAAGGGTGTGAGAAGGGGCCTGGGCAGGAGACGATCTGAGGCAGAGCAGGGAGGAGGGAAGAGAGTAGCTGCTAGGCAAGATGTTATGTGTATCAGTATGGCTTCTTCTCTCCTTTCTAGCTCTGATCTGCCAGCTGTGCTACCTGCTGAGAGATAAGAAGGCTCAGGTGGTCATTCTGGGATGACTGCTGTTTTTTCTTCCCCATCCGTCTGGCCTGCTAGGTCTTGGAGGCTGATGTCCAAGAAGTTCCTTCAAAGAAAGCTGTACAACCTTTTTAGGACTTCAAGGCCTTTGCGTTCCTTACATTTTGGCAAATAGACCCCAAGGGGTGGTTTCTAGCTTCTGCAGCTGAACTATGTAACCTGGCATTCCTCCCTGTGGCTGATGGATTGATTACTTGGACTTAGCATTGAGATGTCAGCTAGCTTCCATCAACACCAGACTGGAAGGGTGTAGCATCTCAGGGACTCTATGATGTGCACCACATAGCAGAGAAAGATGAACTGCAGAGAGGCAAGAGGAGTAGGGCAGGCTTAGAGGTCACATGAACCAGGGATGGAAGTGGTTGCCTTGGTTCCTGGTGATCCTGCATAGAAGGCAAACTATAGTTACTGACCCTGGTTTCTGTGAGATAGCTTGTTTTCTTACAACAAACTTCTTTCTTTACTTGAGCTAGTTTTAGTGGGGTTCTGTCATGTGCAATCCTAAGTGCCCTGAGTAAGAGGCTAAGGAGATGAAGGTGGAAAACTTGTTTACAAAGGGAATGAGGTTATTGGAATCTTTCTGGAGAGCACACTATGAGAATTATTAGGGTGCAGTTCTTATTTTTTTAAATATATTTTATTGATTTTGCTATTACAGTTGTCCCATTTCCCCCTTCACTCCCCTCCACCCTGCCCACCCCCTCCCACTCACATTCCCCCCTTTAGTTCATGTGTCGTAAGTTCTTTAGCTTCTACATTTCCCATACTATTCTTGCCCTCCTCCTGTCTATTTTCTACCTACCATGTATGCTACTTATTCTCTGTACCTTTACCCCCTCTCTCCCCACCCCACTCCCCTGTTGGTAACCCTCCATGTGATCTCCCTTTCTTTGGTTCTGTTCCTGTTGTTTGCTTAGTTTCTTTTGGTTTTGTTTTAGGTGTGATTGTTAATAATTGTGAGTTTGCTGTCATTTTACTATACATGTTTTTTTTGTCTTCTTAGATAAGTCCCTTTAACATTTCATAAAATAAGGGCTTGGTGATGATGAACTCCTTTAACTTGACTTGATCTGAGAAGCACTTTATCTGCTCTTCCATTCTAAATGAGAGGTTTGATGGATAGAGCAATCTTGGATGTAGGTCCTTGTCTTTCATGACTTGGAATACTTCTTTCCAGCCCCTTCTTGCCTGTAAGGTCTCTTCTGAGAAATCAGCTGACAGTCTGATGGGAACTCCTTTGTAGGTTACTGACCCCTTCTCTCTTGCTGCTTCTAGGATTCTCTCCTTCATTTTTACCTTGACTAATGTAATTACGATGTGCCTTGGTGTGTTCCTTTTGGGTCCAACTTCTTTGGGACTCTCTGAGCTTCCTGGACTTCCTGGAAGTCTATTTCCTTTGCCAGAATGGGGAAGTTCTCCTTCATTATGTTTTCAAATAAGTTTTCAATATCTTGCTCTTCCTCTTCCCCTTCTGGTAAACCTATAATTCGGATGTTGGAATGTTTAAAGATGTCCTGGAGGTTTCTAAGCTTCTCCTCATTTTTTTGAATTCTTATTTCTCCATTCTTTCCTGTTTGGTTGTTTCTTTCTACCTTCTGGTCCACTCTATTGTTTTGAGTCCCAGTTTCCTTCCCATTACTATTGATTCCCTGTGCATTTTCCTTCATTTCTCTTATTGTAGCCTGCATTTGTTCATCTAATTTGTGACCAAAATCAACCAATTCTGTGAGCTTCCTGATCACCAGTGTTTAGAACTGTGCATCTGATAGGTTGGCTATTTCTCAGTTGCTTAAAGGGATAAGTTCTGGGGCTTTGATTTGTTCTGTTTGAGCCACCTGTCTCTCTCTCTCTTTTTTTTTGGGGGGGGGGGTCTGGTCGTGCCTGTTACAGTAGGGGGCAGGGCCTTAGTTGTTCACCAGGGTGGGGCACCCCGTCGCTGGGTTGTGACGTTGTATGTGGGGGCGGGGTCGAGAGGGAATAATGGCAGTTGCTCTATTCTCCGTGGGACCTCAGTCCCTTCTGCTGCTTTCCCCAAGCAAACTGGGCCCCTCTGGTGCCAATTACTGTGTGGGTGGGCTTGTGCACACCGTGGGACCCTCCAAGGACCTCTCTTGTGAGGCTGGGTGTCTCTCCCTGTGCCTCAACTTCCACAGGCATCTGCGATCAGTGTCCCAAGGCTCTATTTCCCAGTGCTGGGATCCTGAGTTGCGTGCACTGCCTTTCTTTACAATCGCCGCCTCACTGCGTCTGCCGGGTGCCACCCCTCTGCCGGGGCCTGCCAGCTGCCACAAGTGCACTCAGGGTCCACTCACAGTGGTCTTGCACTCCCCAGATGCCTTATACACCCTTGGATGCCTTATGCTCCCGGTCTCAACTCTGCTCTCTGCACTGCAACCCATGCCCAGCTGTCCGACTCCACCCCTCCTACTGTCTGGATGAACAGGTCTATTTCAACTTCTTGGTTGTCCGACTTCCATTTAAATCAGTTTTCTGTCAGTTCTGGATGTTATTCTGCTTCTAAATTGTTGTTGTTCCTATCTTGGTTGTGCGTGGAGGTATGGTGCATCCACCTATGCCTCCATCTTGGCTGGAAGTCTAGGGTGCAATTCTGATTGGAGGGGGCCTTGTAGCTATCTGGGGATTTAGAAATGGGAACAGAAGATGATGTTGGCTTGTCCAACAGCCTTTCCTCTTTTGTTTCTAGTTTTGTTTAAAGATGCCAATGTAACCAAGGGACAAAATATGAGTGATCCATGATCATTCTATTGCTCTTCTCAGTGATTGGTCTGATAGTGGGGATGGGACCCAGTTTTAGCCAATGTGAAAGAGGAAAACTTGTTTTTCATCCCAACCCTTTCCAAAGAGGTCTCACATGTAAAAATCAGACTACCTTTAGACTAAACAGATGCCAAGAATTGCAGTGATACCAACCTGGTGGGCCAACATCCTCGAGTCACTGATACAGCCCCAGGAACCTATTGCCTCAAACTTTTTTTTTGTGTGTAAGGTTTATTAATATGCCCCTTTCATTTAAGCAGCATTTAGTTGGATATTCTCTGTGGACATACCCTGGTCCTTTCCAGCCAGCAAAGCCTGATGGTTAATTGAAGCCAAAAGCATCTTAATTGATTCGGTTAGAGTTCATAATTTGGAAATTTGGGAAGACAACAAGGTGAAAGGACATGTATAGTTGGGGATAAAATCTTTCTAAGCAGAAAATTTATACTTTTCTACATAAACCAGGTATAGTAGAGCTCTGACTTTGAAAGTTGTATGAATTGATATACTCGTATATCCATCCACTCATCCATCCATCAATCATCTACCCATCCATCCATCATCTGTCCATCCATTCGTCTATCAATTCATCCATCATTTGTTCATACCTCTGTCCCTCCTTCCATTTCACCTTCTTTTTATGGAAATGTGCCCTTGAGCAATGTCTTCTTTCTGGCCTTGCTTGATTCTATCTATTATCATTTCTGTATAAACACTTTTCTTTTTCCAGTCAGGTCTTCTGTAGAGAAATAGGATTAGGTGGTCATAGAGGGGTGTGAAGGAAATTCTGCAGCAGCATCTCTCTAGGGACACCTTGCCTTCCAGGTGTCTGGCATTTTTAAAAGGACTGTTGATTTTGAGACATTGGGGAAAAAGTGTTTCTTCAGTTTTTAGGACATTAAAAGTTCCTGCTCCCCCTTATTTTATTCCCTGAAGCTTCTTCAAATTTATTCAAGCACTATCAGCTTCAGGCATGGCTTTGCTGGCCAGAAAGGACAAGTTTATGTCTGCAGATAAATCTCAGGGATTTGCCTCAAGAGCACCCCCTTCAGGGAATAAGTGCTATTTTAATGGCAATTTTAAGAGGAGGGTAATCTTTATTTTTTGATTTTTAGAAATTGTGCTCTCTCATGTGAATGCTGATCTTTGTTACAATAGTCAAGTCTAGAAAATATTTCCAGTTTATAACATTTTTACCCATCTTGGGCCCTATCCTCTTCAGGTTAGAAATGGGATGTATTTGTATGTGTACCTTCTCCCTCTTGGTCTTCGTTACTGTAGTGGTGGTGTGGGTACTGGAGGTTGTGTACTGGCGGCACGTCACTGTGATTTCTTTCTTCATTTCCTCACTGCCTTTGATCAGGTTTTTAGTCAAAATTGGCTGTCCACAGTGATTTGACCTTTACAAAGCAAACAAATTTCAGTTTATACTGCAGGCTTCTTCTATGGTAGGTTTCTTTTCTGCAGGCTTCTTCTCAGCTGCTGGGTTCTCAGTAGCTGCAGGCTTTTTTTTCGCACCCAGGGCTTATTCTGCTTTGTAAGGTCAATGTCTTCTTCTCTTCTTTCTCCATGCCAGGCTTCTTGCCTTGAGCCCCCTTCTCATCTGATTTGGCTTCTAGTGCTGCTGCTGCTCTGCCCACCTGGAGTTTGTGGTTCTGGCCTGGTGAAGAATGGTGTTCTAACTCATGGTCTTTGCATATGGGTTTAGCTTCAACTTGACTCTCAGGTTTTTTAGTGGATTCTTCTTCAGGACTCCGTGATGGGTCTTCTTGTGTGGTGCTTGGAGGGCTCTTTGGATCTCTGGGCTTTTCAAGATTCTGCTAAAGTCTGTACTGAGCATCTTGTGCATGGGAAGGTTGTAGTTACTCTTGAGGGAGGCAGCATTTTGCTAAGTGCTATATAAGTCATGTAACCTATGGAAAGCCCTTCCAGTCCAAATGCAGAAACAGCCTACCAGGAGCAAGTTTTAAAATGTTCAGACTGCTTTCATTAAGCAGAGTTAATTCCGGGGGTGTTTCTGAAGGCTTTGATGGTATTGTTCTCATTAAAGATGATGTAAGGTCCCCTGCAGTAGATACAATGACAGTTTCTCATTTTTCCCTTGCCAGCTCTCATTTGCTGAGAGGCATAGACCTTTTTGATATCATTGCAGGGCTTAAGTTTCTTAAGAAGCGAAACAGCCTCCTTGGTTTTCTTGTAGCCTTCAACTTTATCTTCAACCACCAAAACAGGTCCAACCTGTGGCCCGTGGGCTGCATGCAGCTCAGGATGGCTATGAATGCAGCCCAACATAAAACTGTAAATTTACTTAAAGCATTATGAGATATTTTTGTGATTACATGTTGCAATTATTTAATTTATGGCCCAAGACAACTCTTCTTCTTCCACTGTGGCCCACAGACACCAAAAGGTTGGAGATCCCTGCACCAAAGGAAGTTCAGGAACTTCCTCCATATGATGACATTTAAATATGACCAGTGCTGGTATGGCTGAGGCAGCCAGGGCAGAGCATATCACCTCTGTGCTGTGTCCACTCTGTGATGCCAACAGCACTAGGCTTTTGTTGGTTCAAACGTGCAACCCCCATGACACATATTTCCAAAAGTAGTCTGGGTAGAATGATGAGTCCTGCCACTTTGAACTTGGAGAATTTGAGCCACGGCTCTGCCAGTAGTACCCTAAGACTCAGCACTGTCTTGATGACCTGCCAATTCACTGACAGTGCAATTTCTCTGCTGTTTTTGTGCAAGTTGGTGTGAACAAAGTTCATGATATGTGGTTGAATGGGAGCCTTGAATATAGCTTCCCATTCCTCTTTTCAGAGTACACTAATATCAGTGAATGAGCACATGCCATGTAATAGAGGGGCAAAGGCCACACTCCTGTCTGCCCGGTGGCTCCCACAGGAGAAGTGGCAGTATGACCCCTGACTGACGCCCTCAAGGTTGTGTGTGAGGAGGAAAGAGGAGGAGGAAGAACCTGGGGTGGTAGGAGTGTGAGCCACACTCTCAGGAATAACTGACTGCATTTAGAAAATGGAGGTCTTATTTACTGATCAAAGTTGGCTTCTTTTTTCTGTATCCAGCCTTTGCAAGTGTTGGAGTCCCTGCCAGAGTATGGTGATGGCTGGGAAGATGAGAGGTTTATTTTGGAACTGCTGGTCACAAACCTGGCTGAACAGCCACCTGCAAGATGTGTTTTTACATCGGTTTCGGAAACCTCACTGTAGAGCTGCCAGATCAAGAGGTTGGCATTTGTGGCTGCACGTTAGATTGACCTGGGGAGCTTTGAAAAGTGTCTGTGCCCTGGCCCTACCTCAAACCAGTGAAATCAGAAGAGCTGGGAGCGGGACCGAGCAGCAGCTCTTACTAAAGGCCCCTCAGATGATTACAATGAACAGCCAGGTTTGAGAGCCACTGTGGAGGTAATCCGTACTTTCTGTGAAGCCGGACCAGGCAGTCTTCTGAACATCACTGATATAGACAAGGCAGGCTCACCCACCTTCCTTACTGCAGCAAACTGCTTACTAATGGGCACATTTGAGGTATACCAACTACAGGGACCCAGAAGAAATATAAGATTCAAATTAGACCCTGGCTAGTGTGGCCCAGTGGATTGAGTGTTGGCCTGTGAGCAAAAAGGTCACTGGTTTGATTCCTTGTCAGAGCACATGCGTGGGTTGTGGGCCAGGTCCTCAGTTGGAGGTGTGCGAGAGGCAACCTGTCAATATTTCTCTTGCACATCGATGATTCTCTCCCTCTCTTTCTTCTTCCCTCTCCTCTCTCTAAAAATAAATAAAAATGAAATTTAAAAATAAATAAACAAATGAAATTACACCACCCTTGGCATACATATCCCTCCTCCACATTGAAAATCTCTTTAAAAATATTGTTTTAAAATGTAATTTTTTTGTAATATAGTCACATGGTTAACAAAAATACAAGAAAGTATATCATTTTAAAGTCTCATGTAATTCTGTCCTCCATCCACCCACTTCCCACCCTTGCTTTGGGTATCTTTCCAGAAGTTTGTTTTCCCTCTAACTCTCATTGTTTTCTTGGGAAAAGGTAGCATACTACAACCTGTATTCTGCACTTTGTTTTTCTCATAATGTTTGGTTAGTAGGCTCTAGTGTGGTGTAATGGCTGATATTTGTTCTCATTTGTTGGGTATTTTGACCGATTGGCAGGAGTTCATGCTATACCAAACTTCACATATTTGAATTACTCTCTCCTACTCCCTCACTCTGCATCTCAAAGATCTTTCTATATCAGTACAAAGAGAGCTTCCTAATGCTCAAAAACAGATACAAAGTGTTTCATTGTATGGACAATTTGTAATTTATTAAACCAGTCCTCTGGTGATGGACTGTAGATTATTTCCAATTTGGGGCCATTTCAAACAGTGTCATTAAGGATACTATGGTAAATATAAATGTATAATTTCAGATGGGAAGAAATTCTCCTGTGGAATTTCCATAAGTGCTGTTTCCTGGTGAAATGGCATTTGTTGGAGTCTAACTAGCCACAAGAAATTTTGAGAAGGTGTCGTGTTATGCACAGTTGCTGCATCAGGCAGCTCTCCTCCAGCAATTGTGGTAGGTATAGAATTATATTTGCTTCTTTCTATGTGTGACTTTGAGGAAACCGGCTTCATGTCTGTGTTGGAAACCAACAACCAGGTTTATGTCTGTTGGTTTTAGAGGGGATGCTTCTTGAGCTGCAGTTCTCCAAGGGTTGTTGTTGGAGCGCCTGCACGCATCCCTGGTGTTTGATAAAAATTCAGAGCCTGGACTCCGTCAGAATCTTGGGGGTGGAGCCTTATCAATTTTCAATAAGTTCCCTAGCTGATGCTTACTAAAGGCAGGCTGAACTTTGAGAATTGCTGTTGTAGGGGATTTTTTGTAGAGCAATGCCTTAGGCCACACTGGATCATGCAGGATCTGTGACTGCCATCAATATCAAAGGCTCTGTGACTCCAGGTAAAGACTTAGTCTTGGCATAAGTTGACAATTACATTTTGTTATCAGTCCCTAAGGCAGCATTTCCAACTTTGCCCTCAAATACTTAAGATAACAAAAAGTAGGAGGAATACTATTGATAACACTGAAAATAATTGTTGGCATGTCAGTGAAATCTTCATTAACCATCAGACAGATGCGACTAAATTGGGTCTACTCACCCCAAGCATCACTTTTGAAACAAAAACCAACTGGAAACAGTAGAAAGACCTTTTGTCTCTCTCCCACTGTCCTATTCCTAAACTAAGAGACTCAAGTTTGTACCAAGTAAAAAGTCAGTTCCAGAATCACTGCTCCAGAATCACTTTGGGAAATGACCAGAGGTTTCCTACCACTCCTAGTCTCCCTACCACATTAAGAGAGGAAGGCAAGGGAGGCAGTTTACCTTTGCACTTGTTTGTGTAGGGAACTGTTGCTGGTGAACTGAACCTTGAGTCGCAAGGCTTGCACAGGTAAGGTATGTAAGAAAGACCAACAGGGCTATGGTGGGAGTTCCCAGGATCTGAGAATGGGTAGTGGAGGAGAGAGGAGTCTGTTTTGGGTCAGTAGAGCTTCTGGGAGTCTGGAGCTATGCACATTACCCTGCCCTCACACCTGGCTTGAGAAAGGGGACTTGGCTATCACCAAAGCAGAAAGAGCAGGACCAAGGATAATCTACACAATCTATCTTTCGGCAAAGACAGGACCTGGCTATATATTTGCAATGAGTATTGTAGTACTTCAGATAATGCAGCTTCATCTACAGAGTTTTGACGGGAGCATTATAGACTACATATTTAATTCTCAGTCAAGCTGTCATTAGTATATGAAGGCCACAGAAAAAAAGTTTTCAGATATAAAAAGACTCTGGAAATCTACCAATGAAAGAGTTATTTGAAGATGTCCTCTGTCTGAGAGAATATCCAATATTAGAGATTTAAACATGGAGAAGTGATGGCATGGAGGAAATGGGATATACGTGTTGAGCAATTAAACCTAACATTGAGTTCAAGTAATTTCTGTAAGTCTTATATTAAAATAGATGACAGAGGTCCATCAGTTGTAACACATGTCCCACTCTAGTAGAAGATGTTGATAATAAGGGAAGCTGCGCATGTGTGAGGGCAGAGGGTACATGGGAAATGCCTGTACCTTCCCCTCAATTTTGCTGTGAACTTTAAGCCACTCTAAAAATAAAGTTTTGGTACCCTCTGGAGAGAATTGCCATGCCAGGATAAAAACAAACTCTTAATAATAAAGTAAAATAGATTATTTGTGAATAAAAGGTAATATGATATAAAAATAACTTTAATCTGAGTCTAAAATACCAGCTTATGTTAATGGAGACTGGAAAGTAGAGAGTAGGTGACTGATGAAAAGGAACATTTAATTTACTGTTTTTTACATGAAAGACTTAATTATAAAATATGCCACTGACTTTCCTTGATTAAAATGGTATAAAACTAGAAATTAATAACAAAGGTAAAACTCAAGGACATAAAAATAAAATACTTTCCTTAATAACCCTGGTATATATTCAAACTAGTGCTGGATGTTTTAGCTAGTTCTAAGCATTGTAATAAGGCAAGAAAAAGAAATAAAAGGCATATGGATAAGAATGGAAGAACTAAAACTGTCCTTATTTGCAGATGACATGATTGTCTATACAGAAAATTTCAAGAAATCTACAATTAAAAAAAACTCTTCTAAAAAATACAAAAATAAATTGTTCTTCTATATACTAGCAATGAACATGAAAGACCCAACATAGTAGAGATGTCAGTTCTCCGCAACTTGATATACAAAATTCCTATCAAATTCCCAACAAAAGTATTTTGTAATTTATATAAAAAGCCAAAGGATCTAGACTAGCTAAAGCAGTTTTGAAAAAGACTAAAATGGGAGAATTCAGTCTTATAATGTAGCTATAGTGATCAAGACTGTGTGGTGTTGGTGGAAGGACACAAACTAATTGAAAAGAATAAAGAACCCATAAAGATACCCACACGATGGCACCCAATTGATTTTTTTGTCTTCACCCAAGGACATGCTCATTGGTTTTATTCTGTATTTGAAATTATATTTATTGATTATGTTATTACAGTTATCCCTAGTTTTTTCTCTTAGCCATCCCCACCCCAGCCCAGCACACCCCACTCCCTCAGGCAGTCCCACACCACTGTTCGTGTTCATGGGTCATTTGTATAAGTTCTGTGGCTACTCCATTTCCTATATTGTAGTTTACATCCCCATGACTATTCTGTAACTGTCTATTTGTGCTTCCTACTCCCCTCACCTCTTCATCCATTCCCATACAACCTCTTCCTATCTGGCAGCTATCAAAACACTCTGTATCCATGATTCCATCTTTGTATTTTTGCTTGCTTAGTTTGTTTTTTAGATTCAGTTGTTGACAGGTATGTATTTATTGCCATTTTATTGTTCATAGTTTTGATCTTCTTTTTCTTAAATAAATCTCTTTAACATTTCATATAATAATGGTTTGGTGATGATAAATAAACTCCTCTAGTTTTTTCTTGTCTGGGAAGCTTTTTATTTTCCCTTCAATTCTAAATGATATCTTTGTTGGGTAGAGGAATCTTGGGTGTAGGTCCCTGCTTTTCATGACTTTGAATATTTCTTGCCATTCCCTTCTAACCTGCAAAGTTCCTTTTAAGAAATCAGCTGACAGTCTTATGGAAACTCCCCTGTGGGTAACTGACAGCTTTTCTTTTGCTGCTTTTAAGATTCTCTCTTTATCTTTAACCTTTGGCATTTTAATTATGATGTGTCTTGGAGTGGTGCTCTTTATATCCATCTTGTTTGGGACTCTCTGTACTTCCTGGACTTACATGTCTGTTTCCTTCACCAAATTAGGGAAGTTTTCTTCTATTATGTTTTCAAATAGATTTCCAATTTCTTCTTTCTCTTCTCCTTCTGGTACCCCTATGATGTAAATGTTGGACCTCTTGATGTTGTCCCATAGGCTTGTTATACTATCTTCGTCCCCCTGCCCCTTTTTCTTCTTGTTGATCTGTTTGGTCTTTTTTTTTTTTGCTTCTTTATATTACAAATCATTGGTTTGATCCTCAGTTTTATTCACTCTACTGTTGTTTCCCTGTAAATTTTTCTTTATTTCAATTAGTGTACCCTTCATTTCTGACTGGATCTTTTTTATGGTGTTCAGGTCCTCACTAAGTTCCTTGAGCATCCTTATAACCAGTGTTTTGAACTCTGCATCTGATAGATTATCTCCACTTTGTTTAGTTCTTTTTCTGGAGTTTTGATCTGTTCTTTCATTTGGGCCATGTTTTTTTGTTTTTTTTTTTTGTCTCCTCATTTTGGCAGCCTCCCTGTGTTTGTTTTTATGTATTAGATAGAGCTCCTTTGACTCAGGTTCTTGGTAGTGTGGTCTAATGTAGTAGATGTCCTGTAGGGTCCAGTGGCACAGCCTCCCCTCTCACCCAAGCTGGGAACTTGAGGTATGCCCTTTGTGTGGGCTGAGTACACCTTCCTCTTGTAGTTGAGCCTTGGTTGCCATTGGTAAATCAATGGGAGAGATTTACTCAGGCCAGTAAGCTGCAAGAGCTGGCTGTGACCACTGAACACCAACCATTGCCCTCTGTGGAGGATCACCTATGCAGTGGCAGTGTGGTGGTGCTCCAACATGAACTGTAGCTGTCCACTGGGTGAGCAGGCTCTGAGGTTTCCTGGGTGGTGCAGTCCAAGGTCACTTGTGTTTTGCCTGGGACACCCTGCCTGAGCTATAGAGCAGGAGTTCCCAGTACCCAGACTGTGGACTAAGCCAGGCCACAAGCGAAGCTCTCCTGGGCTCTTCCTCCTGTTTGTGGGAAAAATTGTCTTCCATAAAACTGGTCCCTGGTGCCAAAAATTTGGGGACTGCTGCTATAGACCAATCTCAGATGACTGCTGCTTGTGTTGGGTTTGGAGATTCCCAGGTGAAGCCAAGCTGTGAATCTAGGCTGGCTGCTGCTAGTGCCAGCCTAGGGCCACTTAGTAAGAGGTTTGGGGACTAGGACCTCACTGGGCCAGCTGTTGCTTGTTTGAATGGATTTAGGAAGTTGTGAAGGTTAGCCAAGACCAGCTATTCACATGGAAAAGCTACTGTAAACAGATGTAAGTTGGGTGAGATGGAGCCTCAGGGATCTCCAGGGCAGGGTAAACTGTATTAGCCAGGTTGATGGAGTCTCAGATATGGTACTGCCTGCCAGCTTGGTGATTCTGCCTGCCTTTCCGTCTGGGAGAAAGCTGTCCCCCAGCTCTGGCCTTGATGCTAGTCACTTCGGTTCCTCCCTGTATGCCACTGGTGCCTCTCAAGCTGCTTCCCTGATGCTGGAGCTCAGAGGGAGTGAGTCTGACTAAGTTTGTGTGTGAATTCTTTAAGAAGAACTGCTAGGGACACTAGAAGTTTCTTCCATCGATTCAATCCCTGCTGGTTTTTGCAGCCAGAAGTTATGGGGACTTATTTTCCTGACACTGGTTCCCTGGGCTGGGGGGCCTGGTGTGGGGCTGGGACTCCTCACTCCCAAGATATCCCCCCTGAATTTTTATCCACCACAGATGTATGTGGGACCAGTCCATTCCATGTCTCCACCCTTCCTACCAGCCTGACTGGATGTGGTTTCTTTAATTCCATAGTTGTCATACTTCCATTCAACTCAATTTCTGGTGGCTCTGAGTGATGGTTGTTCTGTAATTTAGTTGTAATTTTGATGTGGTTGTGTGAGGAGGTGAACCGTGTTTACCTACACTGACATCTTGATGCCCATTGATTTTAGAGAGAGGGAGAAGGGGGTGGAGAGAAACATCAGTGTGAGAGAGAAACATTGATTAGTTGCCTGGCATATGTGCCGAGACTGGAGACCAAACCTGCAACCCAGGCATGTGCTCTGATGGGACAATGCTCCAACCAACTGAGCCACACTGGCCAGGCCCCCAATTGATTTTTGACATGACACAGAAACAATTCAATTAAGGAAATGAATTTTTACCCAGTAGTGCTGGGGCAATTGTACGCCTATGGACAAAAAAATAAACCTTGGCTTAAGTTTCACACCTAATACAAAAATTAACTCAAAATAGATGATGGACTTTAATATAAAACATAAAGCTATAAAAGCTTTAGAAGAAAACATTTGAGAAAAATCATTAGAATCTAGGGCCAATTGTTCTTAGACTTGACACCAAAAGCATGAACCATAAAAGGAAAAACTGATTAATTGGACCACATCCAACTAGAAAGACCCTGTTAAGGGAATGAAAAGATAAATCACAGATGGGACCAAATATTTGTAAACCACATATCTGCAAAGGCTTATTATCTAGAATACATAAAGAACTCTCATTACTCGACTAAACAAACAATTAGAAAATAGGCAAAAGATATAGACATTTCACTGAAGAGGTGATACAGGTGTCAAACAAGCACATAAAAAGACAGCAAAGTCACACAAGCACACACAACCCACAATGAGATATTATTACACGCTTAACAGAATGGCTAAAATAAAAAACAATGACAATACGAAATGCTAGTGAGGATGTGGAACAACAACTGGATGCCTTTTAGATACTTTAGGTGGAAATATACAATGGAAGAGCCACTCTGGAGAATAGTTAAGCAGTTTCTTAAAAAACTAAACATATGACCCAGGAATTGGGTCATTCTCTTGAGTATTTATCCCCAAGAAATGAAAACTAATGTTTATACAAAATTTTCCTGAAAGTATTCACGGCAGCTTTATTAATATAGCCACAAGCTGGAAACAACCCAAATGTCCTTCAGGAGGTAAATGGCTAAATAAATTGTGTTCTGTCCACATCACAAGCTACTAGTCAGTAATAAAAAGAAATGAACTATTGATACATGCAGCAACCTGAATGAATCACCAGACAATTATACCAAGTGAAAAAAAGCCAATCTGTAAAGGTTATATACTGTATGATTATGATTACAATTATATAACATTTTTGAAATGTCAGAATTATAGAAATGGAAAACAGTGATTGTGGGGAGTGAAGAGAGGGCGGGGGTGGAGAGAAGTGGGTGTGACTATAAAAGGCCATGTGAAGGATCCTTGTGAAATGTTCTGTGTCTTAACTGTATCAAAGTCAATATCCTGGCTGGAATATTGTGCTAATAGTTTTGCAAGATGTTACCTTTGGGAGAAACTGGGTAAAGGATATGTGGGATCTCTCTATTATTTTTTCATAACTGCATGAAAATCTACAATGATCTCAAAATAAAAAGTTTAATAAAAAACCAAAAATATTTATTATAGGTTTTGAGCTATTTACTATAGTTGTTGGTAAACTACTGATCACAACTTATGAGATAGTACCTAATCAATATCCCAAATTCATAGTCTTAAGTACTTTTAAAAGTATTAACCAACAAAGAAAGGCTATAAATTGAATAAGCATTCTACTCACTAGGCAATGGGGGAAAACCCCTGCAGGAGAAACCTATGGAAAGCAGGAGTTAGAATGTGGAATTAACTATAACATTAGAATATGTAATATTTTGTATTCTAATACGATATATAATAGGATGAGAATATAAAAAAGCATTGTGTTGATGACTCTAAGACCGAGTCCTAGAAAACAGGACAGAGCAAAACAAACAAAAGCCAATAAAATAGACCTACTTTTGACTAATCACATATAAAAATGAACAAATAATATTTATAAAATGAATATATAACACAGTTTATAATATTTATAAAATAACTATATAATGCAAATTAGAAATTAGAAAGGACTTTAGTACAGAGATCCAGACAATGACCAGATAACAAGATGTGACGCTGCAGTGATGTTTGAAGCAGGTACGTGTGGGTTCATGCCGCAGGTGGCCCCCTACTACCTCCTGACTCCGGGCAGGTTATTTAATCTCTCTCAGCTTCGAGTTCTTCCACTGCAAAATGGGGACCATAATACAGTGATTGTGTGGATTCAGTGAAATAATCCATGGAAAGACCTCAGCCCATGGCTGGGCCCTGTGTAGAACTTAGATGGTATCTGTTGTTAATTTTTGGTATTAAATTTGAAAGTGTAAGAGAACAGAAATTCCAGAATTGTCTACCATAAAAGAAGTCAGGGGTCAGAAAAGTTCCCTTTCTTCTTAAGGGCAGTTAGTAACTGTTATAGGTTTGTGGAGCATTCTGTAGCAATGGCACAGCTTTGCCATCGCAGCATGAAAGCAGCCAGAGAGATTTCTCAAGAAGTGTGCATGGCTGTGTGCCAGTAACCCTGCTTGTCAAAACAGGTGGCAGGTCTGCAGGCTGTGGTTTATTGGGCCCCTATCTAGACCAAGAGCAAAGAAGGAAATGATGAAAGTTTTCAAACCCATTAGCAAAACCTCCAGGACAAGTGATCCTTTTGATTTTTAAAAAACTTCTCTAAACCCTAGAAAAAGAAGAAAACTATCTCAAGTCTATCCTCTGACCTAGCACCATACAGATGCAAAGTCTGACAAATATAACACACAAAAAGTAGTCATAGTCTGATCTCGCTTATAAATACAGAGAAAATAATCCTAAATAAAACCTTGACAAATTGAATCAGTTGGATGTTAAAAGAACAATGCATCAAGATCAAGAAAGGTTCATTCTAGAAAGACATTATGGCTTATTATTAGGAAGTCTATTAATAAACCTCATCAAAATGTTAAAGAAGAAAAGGATCATCTTCACAGATGTCAAACAAGCATTTATTGAAATTTCAATATTCACTTTCAGTGAAAACTCTTAGAGAAAGAACTAAGAATAAAAATATACTTTCTCAGCATAATAAGACTGTCTATGGCCAACCAGTAGCCAAAAATATGCTTAATTTTGTGATACTTAAAGCATTAAAGTGAAGAATGAATGAAGATGGCTGCTAGCAACACTGTTATTTGTGATTGTTTTGGATGTTCTAGTGAATGAAACAAGAAAAGAAACAGATATAAGTAGTAATTAAGTATTGGAGAAAAGATTGCCAAATTAGCATTGTTTGCAGGTTACATAATTATTTATTTTAGGAGTCAACTGGAAAACTGTTAGTACTAATGGGCGAGTTAGGTCAGGGGGATGGTTGCAAAACATATCTATCAGAATCTATAACTCTCTCTGAGAGCAGCCCTAACTAGTTGGATGACATAATGGAAAATTTCTTCCTTTTGGTTTCTAGTTGCCACCTCCCTGCCCACCAGCAACTTTTCTTCCTCTGCACTCTTGGCAGAAAGGCAGAGAAGAGTGCTGTAGCCCTCTGTGGTAGAGGAAATGTGGGAAACTTGAGTATTAACGACAGGCTGGCAGAGTCACCTCTGCCGTGTGTCTGCAGGAAAGTGGTTATTACAAAAAAGTCACACTCAGCACACCACATCTCAGATGTCATCAGAGCAGTAGCTGGCAGCTGCGTAGCATTAGGTTCTCACCGTTGGTGTGTTTCTTCCATAGACATGTGTGACCCTGGAGCTTGGAGCATGGAGTTGGAGAAGTAGTTTGATGAGGGCACTGGAAAGAATATGGACAGCAACTGCATTAAAATTTTACTTTTGCCTTCTTGCCTAATTTTGTATTCTTCAACTGGTAACCCAGGTTCTTTGAGCCTTTGTTGCATACTGAGGATAAGCCCAGGTGATTGTAGCACTGACTACTTTTTTTTTGGTCAAAGATAGCACCTCAACAACTGTTCATTAAAAGTTAATTCTCTTTCTGCTGCCTCCCTGGGATTGGCTAATTACCTTGTCCCTTTAAAGATACCAGGAAGCCTGGCTTTTACCTCCTTTTTGGAAACCAAGCATAGATTCTAGAATTTCAGGAATCTTAACTTCTGCTCCTCCTCTGGCTCAGCCACTGTCTGCTTCTGAGCTTTGCTCTCATCTTTTCAGGAAAGGAGAAAAATTATTCAGAGTGATCTTATCTTGGGGGCACTGACTATCTCTTCCACCTTCTTGTTTCCTCTGGAGCAGCCAGGGCAATTCTGGGAATAGGAATATAGAGATGAAAACAGGCAAAGAGGGACAGAAACTAGAGAGGTTGTGGTAAGGAGGAAAGATCAGAGACTTTGACGTCATGAATGTTGCCTTTCAAAGCCTTGCTCTACTATCTACCAGCTTGGTTGCATGGGAAACTGTTAACCAATCTAAAGCTGTAAAATGAGAGAAATAATACCTACCTTAGGGCATTGTTGGAAAGCCTATAATGTGTGAATGTGTTTTATTTAAATATGTTATGTACATACAAATCCTGTATATCAATAGCTTATGCTATATACAGATTATGTGCCTTTAAAATGTAAAGTTTTCTGAGATGCATAAGACATCTCAGAAACAGAGAACGCATTTTTATAGGAAAAGTTTATTGAATGGAGTGACTTAAACGTTTTCCACCCAGCCCCACAGCACTTGCATGAAATAGGGACTGGCATAAACACCAGGCATCTTAGGAGTGCAGTTCTTGCTCCCCACAACCCTGCTGCATTTTATTGTCTTACGTCTTCATCATGAATACCATCAAACCCAACCCTCATTCTGGGCTTGCTACATGTCAGGCACTGTCCTAGGACCTTGTTAATGAATGCATTCACTTTCTCTTTACAATGTGGAGGGAAGGGATCACTTGGAGGAGGCAGTGGATTCTAAGATTTTGCCCCAGATCAGTTCTGACACTTTTTGAGATGACAGCTTGGTTCCATATGGATCTATAAGCTCATGTTGGGTTTAGTCTGGTCTCAACTCTTGTCTCCAGATATCCTCATGAAATAATCTTATTGTAGGAGAAAAATTAGGAGTGAACACTGAAACTGAAGAGCCCTAATCTTGCCTGAGGTCTCTACTTACTTTCATTTTTCCAAATAATCTTTGAGAGGGACTTTAGTACATCCAGAAGATGGGATACCAACATAGTATCAACATATTGTGAAAAATTTCTAAGTGTATCCAGAAAGGTTGCCTGAAACTTCTATTGCCTCAAAGTCTATATAATTAGAACTCCATGATGTCATCTTTGAGCTTTAATATAGCTTAAAATTATCCTTCTGTAGGTTGTTTCTTTCTGAAACATTTTAAATTTAGAAAATTAACTTGTTAAACTTTTTTAAAAGTTAAATCTTTAGATTTTTAAATTCACCGTGTGTGGGGGAGTTGGAGTGACAAATGCTTGAGTCATTAAAGTCGAATGTTAGGGTGCTCTGGCCGTTCTGGGGATCCAAGGCCTCCATGGTCTCACATGGTTCTGTTTTGCCAACATTTCATCTTGGCAGAGCTGTGGGGGTGCAGGTGGGCTCCAGTGTGTGTTCCTTACCCAAGCCGGGCTCCCTTCTTGCTGTCCCCTGTATCAAATGACTGGTGGGAGGGCCACGAAGGATGATGGTGTTCAGGGGTCAGAGACAGGTCTTGTTGGACCAGATTCTGGAAATTGAGTAGTTTTTCTCCATCACCACTTACGAACTCTCATGGGGTTCTACTTCATGGTCAGCTGTAGGTCAATCTTCTAATAGCCAATTCACTGAAATTAATGTGAGCTGACTAGTTGCATATCAGCATCTTAAGGAGGGTCTGACTTGTCTCCATCCCTACTCCCTGTTGCGGGAGGCTGGGAAGCAGTGAGAGGAGAGAACAAGGGATTGAGAGAGAGGAGGAGACTGAGGGGTCAGTGAGGGAGTGCTGATGAGAAGGGATGGAAGGGCAGAGAGGAGGTGACTAAATGGGATGAAGGAGCTGGGGGTAGACCAAGTAGCTTGGTGGGGCTGCAGGGCAGAGAGTGGGGTTCTGTGGGGCATGAGGCAGCAGCTCCATCATAACGGTGAACATATCTCCAAGGATTTTGACTGTGCAGGCACCCCAGGGGCACTCTGACAGTTCTGGCATTGAGAACATGAAAGACTGGGTTTTTATTTCATGCCATTCCTGCTGCATGTGGTTAGTGTGAGTGACTGTGGGGGAAGGTTATCCTGTTGCCAGGAGGTAATTTACCATTGATTGGGGATGATACGGAAATGATGTATGTGATCCTTCCCCTGCCACCTTTGGAACTTATTAATTTTCTTCCTTTACTTATCACAGTTCTGAAAACTCTTTTTCTGATATGATGGATGACAGATGGCAGGGCATCTGCTATTCTCATGGAGGATGGTAGGCTGTACATGCACATAATAGGTGTCCAGTAGGTATTGGTTGAATGAGTGAGGAGTCTACTCTGGACTTTCTTTGGGGCAGGGCAGTTACAGAGTGATCTCTTGGCTTTCAGAAGTCATAGAAGCCATAGGATTTTAATGTGGGAGGTCCTACTGATCTGTGAATCAGGGAGGGATGGAGAAAGTGTCCTGTTGGTAAATATTTAATAATTGGTTCTCTATAAAAGAGCAGAAGCACAACCCTGGCAGGAAATGCTTGCTGATTGCTGATTTCCATGGTGTAGATTTCTCACCATGGTCAGTGGCTCCTGCTGATTCTAGCTCACCACTGGAGGAGCAAGTATGTGCAGAGCAGAGGTGAGTGGCAATAAAACTCACCCTGCTCTGTCCCCAGCCTGACTCCATGTATATGATGTGCATCCTCTCATGGACTCTGGAATCCATTTCCCGCTCTTACTGATCAGGCAGCTGAGACCCAGAGGGGTTAAATGATGCATTTGTTATTGTAATCAGCAGCAGTGTGGATTTGAAGGCTCATGCCCTCTCTACTCACCTTACTGGGCTGTCCAAGGTCAAGGGATGAGTTTCATAAGACACCAAAGAATAACAGGGCTGGTTAATGCTACCAGGACTGCATTGGAGGGGTGCATTATTCAGGGAAGCTTTGCTAAAGAGGTTATGTAAAAGGCTACCCAAAGAATGAGTAGAGGTATGTTACCAGGTGGACCCAGTGGTGAAGGGTAAGTTACATCTCTTGTCTCATCCACAGTTTCCTCATCTGTATAATGGGGCCCTGAAAGTCTACTTCAAAAGATTATTAAGATAATTCAATGATGTAAGTATATAAAGCACTAGGCATAGTGTGACACATAATAGAGTGACATCAATGCTGACTCTCAGCAGCCTTTTCCTCTTGAGTTCTTTATCCTGGGACTGACGAGGGCAGCATTTGTTAAACTTTTAATGTGCTTGGAAATCACCTCGGGATCTGTGATTCAGCAGGTCTCAGTGGAGCCTGAAGTTTTGCATTCTAACTTCCCAGGTGATACTGATGTTGATGCTGCTGGTCCACCAACCGCATCTTGAATACCAGGAGCTAGGACACCCTGACAGAGCATTGTGGTGCCTGCTGCTAAAACTGCTGCTTCTCCCCATGACCACCAAGACTGCTGTTTACAAGACAGTGTCTTTTCTATCTGGAGCAGCCCCTGGCTCAGCCCTGCTAAGAGCATCTGGCTTCAGGGCACACTAGCTTGGTGGAGAGTCTGGACACAGGTTTCTTCTCCCTTTCATTTTTCTTGATCTTAGTGGTGGTTCTGTCAGGACTTTGCTGTGCAACGTTTGCCAAATCCTTTCCTCTCTTCAGGAATCAGTTTCTAAATTAGCCAAATAAGACAGCAGGACAGAATGGTCTTCCCTTAGGGGTATTCTGAAGTTCTGTGAACCTGTGATTCCAGCTGGTTGGCACATTCTCCCTCAGATTGTAAGGAGCACGTGACTCTATTGCTGGGTGCTAGTTTCTGGTGGAGTCTCTGAAGGCAACATGGAGGAATAGAGTCAGATAAAAGAGGACGAATGGGGAGGATTTAATCCAACTTTTTGGAAAGATAACAGGTGAGCCCAGAAAGGTGAAGAGGAATTTGGGAGCACTAACTGCTTATTGAGCATGTCCTGGCCTCGTACTCTCAAATACCATTTTTATGTTTGGGAATTTTCCATCTTATCAACCCCTGCCTCCTTAATGTAGAATTCAGAAACTCACTTGCCCAGCCTCTCTTTGCAGCTAGAGCACAGATGTGTGACCTTGGATCTGCCAATTGGATGCATCTGTGCAGGATTTTGTATTGGCTGCTAGTGAAGAAAGGAGCGAACACTGTGTGATCCATTCTGGAGGGGGAGGTGGTGGTGGTAGATATATGCAAGTGACAGCGTTGGCTGTGGAAAGGCAGTATTTGTCCCATGTGAGTCTGTGGTGCAGACTGCCTTGTCTGGACCCAAGAGCGGTGGCAGTTCTTCCTCTCTTGGACAGGTTCTGTGCTGTGGTTTTGATGTTCCTCCTAGCTGTGTGGCCTCCTAGCCAGATTCTCTAGGCCTCCCAGAGATTGAATGCCTTTCCTACTTAAGTTGGTTGGAGTGGGTTTCTGTTGTTTATAAGTCAGAATCTGGACTGCTTACAACACGTTATGTGCATCATCTCATTTCATCCTCACAGTAACCCAGTGAGGTAGGTGCTATTATCATCTTACAACTGGAGATACTGAGGCATGAAGAGGTGAACTAACTTCCTCAGGGTTACACAGCTGGTAAGTGGAGCAGCCAGGATTTGAGTCCAGATCATTTGGCCCTAAAGCACGTATTTTAAGTATCACATATCTTGTGTGAGAGAGGATGGGTATGGAATGGTCCTTGCATATTTTGTTCATCAGTGGTGTGGGCTTCATTAAATCTAGGTCTGGGTAGGCCTGCTCTGGGTTTTTACTGATAACACACATTTTTTCCTGAGGAATGGTAACAGAGGCAAATGTTCTAGTGACATCGATTTAGGCATAAACACTTAGCTTTGACCCCGAGGGTGAACCATGAGAGACCACAGGTGAGCACTAGAATGTTTGCACTTTCTTGGAGTCTAAAGGTGGGGGTGCCAGAGGAAAAAGAGTGAGATTGAAACTCAGAGAAGAAAGAAAAAACTGTCCTTAGTAAAGGAAGTAAAAGAAGCTTTGACTCAAGCCCAGAGACCAGTCAGAAAGTGAGATGGGCACCACCTATTGATCACAGCACTCAATCCTGTTAACCTGGACAAAGTAGCCAGTATTCTGTTGGGCAAGGCTCCACGGGAGGCAGATTGGCTAACTGTTCTACCACAGCTGCTTCTCATGGGCTGGGAAACTCTCTGGGGGTCCAGCTTTCTCCCTTCCACTCTTTCTTTACCTTCTTTCATTTCTTCTTACCTCGCCTCTCTTTTTCTTCAACAAGTATCCTTAAGCACGTGCTATTCGGTGATTCGACCAGTAGTTGCTGAATGTGTACTGTGCTACACGTGGTTGTTGTACGTGCTGGCGATACGGCAGTGAAGCATGCAGACGACTTAGTGGCAGAGGTGTAGCCCAGTGGTTCAAAGTTGATTTAAGTGGTGGCATCTCCACCCTTGCACCCAGTTCCAACCCCACCCCCTAAGAATATACCATTCTACCCCCATTTAACAGATGAGGAAACTGAGGCCACAGAGTTTGTGTCAACTGTCTGAGGTCTCATGGTTAGACCCAGAGCTCTGTGAAGTCTAAAAGTTGAGTCAGAGCCAAATGGGTCCAGCTAAACCTGAGTCTGGACTGTGACTCATCCTGGGGTGGAATCCAGAGCCTCTCCTTCCTTTCTCACCTGGGCCCAGGGACCAGCCCCAGTACTGCCACCACCCATGTGCCCATGGAGCCTGGCTGCAGGCGGATGTGGCCTCCCAGGCTGCCCACTTCCTTGCTGCTGCACCACCAGCAGCTTAAGGCTGTCTGATTAGAAGTTTTTTTTTTTTTTTATGTTGATCCCTCTAGGGGAAACAGATGTGGGTGGGAGGATGGTGGAGCACACCCACATTCACCTAAGCTTGGAAGTAACCTAGGTTCCAGCCTCTTTGTGCCCTGAAAGGTAATAGTGGCTCTGGTCTGGGACACCTGGCCCACTGACTCCCCCAGCTGTGCTCTTGCTTTTTCGTGGGGTGGGGGGGTGGGGAGTCATCTGCTCACGCATGCGCTGCAGGAGGGGTGAGGGGGGAGGGGATAAACTTCCTGTCCCAACCCACTGTTGGGCAGGACTTCCTCCTTGAGAGCTGACTTCCTAGTATTGGGCCAGCTAAACCAAGTGGGGGGTTCTGGAGTCAGACACACCTAGGTTCAAATCCCAGTGCCATGTAGTTGCAAGTAAGCTGATAAACCTCTCTGAATTCCTTTGTAAAATAGGCAAGAGAGTACTAGTCAGAGGGCTATAGAGATAAGGCCCCCCAGGGTCTTAGCTCAGTACCTGGCACACAAGAAGCAATGTGCTGGCTATTTCCATTATTGGGTAGAACAGAAAGGGCCTCCTAGTGTCTGTGGGCCCCTCGGGCCTGGTGCCCCTTTTCTAAGGCTTGACCCTGCTTTCCAGGGCTTCACTTCCCTGCAGTTTCATTTGCGCAAAGGCTCTGCTTGTTCTACATGTCACCTCTTGTCTCTGGATTTGTTTCCTCCTTGTTCTCCATTGAACAATCACATACAAACCTTGTGTCTGTGAGGGAGAGAAATGCCTGTGCACCCCTGGTTTGCATCTGGTAAGGACAGCAGTGGCCACCACCAAAGGAATGCTTTGGTCCCTGAGTAGCAATCTCCCAGACCCATTAGCCTACTTGCAATAAGCCTCCCCTGCCCCCAACCCTGCTTCATATCCCAGAACCATAGGGAAGGCTGTTGGAATAATAAAAGTCCTATGCTCAGATATGTAGCAGTACCTCCCCTGTTTAACTTGATTCTAGGGAGGGTTGCTGAGTGCTATCTATCATGTGCAAAGCACACTGAAGGAGAGTGATGGATCCCATAAGTAGAAGAATGATGATTCCCTTGCTTAGGAGGTGGTTTCCTATACTTTCATTCATTCACTCATTCCTCATTCACCCAACCCACGTGGTTGCCAACACTGGGAATTATCAACTTTTTAATTTTTGCCAGTCTAATTGGTGAGAAAAATATCTTGTCTTAATTTGTACTTTCCTGATAGTCACAAAGATGAACATAATTTCATATACCTGTTGTCCATTTTTTATTTCTTTCTCTGGGAATTCCTTCTTCATATTTTCTTGTCCATTTTTCTTCTGGGCTTTTTCTTATTGAATGATAGTTACTGTCTTTATATATGGTGGATACTAATCCCTTATTTGTGACATATGTTGAAAATAAACCATCTGGTCTGTCCCGTGTCTTTCCTTTTTTTATTTTAAATGAATTCTCTTGTCTTGCAGACAGTCCACACTTTTTACAGTTACGTGTTTTAGTCTTCTAAATGGCTTCTGGATTCATTTTCCCTCTGTAGCACTTATCACATTGATTTGTGGTCACTGTCTGTTTCAGGGAGAAACTTAAGGGCAGGCACTGCATTTTATTCTCCTGTGGCTCTTCTAAGACTGGTGCAAGGCTGGGCACAGGATTTTGTGCCTGAATGAGGGAGTGAATGAAAAAGCTGTGTACAACCCTCCATGTGTAGATGGGGTCTACTGCAGAGATGGGAGTGAGTCAGGGCATGAATCACACACTCTTCCCCGGCTCAGGTGACATTTTGGAATCTCCTAGAGGAGCCTTCCTCGTTCCAGGGGAGCCTCCCCCTTCCTGAGCAGGCAGAGTGAGGCTGTGCTGGTTATCACACTATGTGTGCACATGTGCATGTGTGTGTGTGTGCATAGGGGGTTTATTTTTTAAAATTCTCAGTGGTATCATGTTCTATGTATGTGTGAACAAGGCGTTAAAAATCCCAGAGAGGACCTGTGTATGTGTGGGTGTTGGGGGCTGAGTAGAGGGAGAGGGATGAAGGGTTTCAAGGATCTTTGCAGCATGTTGCATTGCTATGGGGAGGATGGGGTGCTGGAGGGGATTCAGCACTGGGAGGGGGCATCCTTGTGAGCTGAGCTTCCTGGAGTCTCTTGATCTGTGACCATGTGATGCTGTTGCATGTCCCTGCTGCTGAAGGCACTTCTGCTTAGTTCCCACAGGCTTGGCTTCTCCATTTTCATTTTTGAAAGCAGTGGAGAGTGCCAGTTAGATTATTAGACCCAAATAATCTGAAATGTGTGAAAAATAGTAAATATTGACAGTCCCTTTTGTGGAGCAGGTTATTGCCATGGAAATGCTGTGTACACGAATCTGTGTGGTGGAGGAAACTGGTGCAGGAGCAATTAAGTGCTGGGCTGTAGTGCTGCCTGAATTGGCAGGTTTAGGAGTGAGTGCCATTGGTTTAGAATCCCAGGGCAGTCCAGTGAGACTGCAACCTGGGTCCCCAATCAGCCTGCCCCAAGAGAGCATTTAGTTGTTGCTTACTGCATGCACAGTTCTGCACCACCAAGCACTGTCTGTGTGTTACTGCATTTGTCATTGTGCCAACCCTGGGAAATGCCATTATCCTGGTTCAGTGAGGCACAGGTTTTGAGCAACTTGATCAAAGGTGCTCAGGCAGTGAGTGGTGGAGCCCTGTGACTGGCTCTGCAGAGCCTGAGTCTTCACCACTCAGACATTTCTCTCACCATGATTTACTCCAGAGAAAGCTAACCAGTCAAATTTGTGGCTGATGTTTAAAGACCACAGACAGTTTCCAGCTTCTTTGGAAAATGTGGATGGTCTGGCTTTGACTGGGTGAGGCCTGCCTTTCTTGGTGGCTGCTTCCCAGCCACTTCCTTGATTAGCTGGGATGCTAGCTCTCCAGTCCCCAGCTGTCATTCTGAGAAAGCACTGGGTATCACACTCAGGGCCTATTTTGAATTAATTGAGAATTGTCTACTGAGAGCTCTTCATCCTGTTAGAAATTACATTAATTTTAGCTGTTGTTTTCACTTGCTGACTATTGCTTTTGAGGTTATTTGATATTCTTCCTGTGGTCTCAAGAATTTGTGTATGGTTGGGTAAAGATCTTCATGGCAGGCAGGGAAGGTTGCAGCAGGAGAGGTACTGTTAGTGCCCTCATTCATTCGTTCTTTTGTTTGTTCACTTGTTCAACATATTCATTGAACATTAGGTGCTAGGGTTACAACAATGAATGATATTTAGTCTTCAAGGAGATCATGGCATAACTTGGGGGACAGATGTAGACAAGCATTACCAAGCAAAGTGGAGATGCCACAGTTGGGGTACACCTAGGTAATTCCAAGAGTATATAAGAGGACCTCTTTCAGATCATGGGGATAGATCAGGGAGGCCTTCCAGGAAAAGGTGATACCTATTGAGACTCAAGGGCAAGTGAATACAATTAGCAGGGCAAAAAGTAATTGGGGGAACACTGTTTCAGGTTGAGGACTCGCATGTGCAGAGGCTGGGAGGGGAGAGCAGGGTACATATGGGAAGTGCCTGAGAGTTCAGTATGGGTGCATCAGTGTGTGTGTATTTGGAGGTACCGCAAGACTTGGGGCTGGAGAGGTTAGTTACTGGGAGCTGAGTGAATCTATAAGTGAGTTCAGACCATTTGGAATATGTCCTGTAGCAAGCTCTGCAGGGCACAGGGTTGTTGGGGGAAATAGCACCGTGGGGTAAGTAGAAGTGACTCTGCGGCAGCATTAAGGGGCTGCAGAGATCCTTTCAGAACCAAGGCCAGCTTTTTTTTTCTCAGTTTTTAAAAATTTATTTTTAGAGAGGGGGAAAAGGGAAGGAGAAAGAGAGGGAGAGGAACATCAATGAGAGAGAGAAATGTTAATCACTTGCCCTCATATGCACCTCAACCAGGGATGGAACCTGCAGTCTAGGTATATGCCCTGATCGGGAATTGAACCAGTGACCTTTTGATTTGCAGTACAATACTCCAATCAACTGAGTCACACCAGTCAGGACAAGGTCAACTTTTCTCTGTTTGGTTTGTAGGTCACGTTTCTCCTGGTGTGGTTTGAGGACTTTTAGAAAGGATTCCTGCCTTGGCTCCTCTTTGCTTGGAGTTCTGCTTCTTAGAAAGATTTTGTTGGCCCTAAACTTGTTCTGACATTAGAATGCAGTGAAATATCACTGAGTGCCAGCTGAATTCTTCAGGTTGCAAAAGAAAGCTTGTCTAGAATACCTTAAATGGAATGAGGCTTAATTTCAGGTGTGTATGTGACGTGAGAAGGAGGGGAAATAGTTTCACCAGCCACAGGGATACTACAAGGCAGGGTACTGCATCAGCCCTCATGAGAGCTGGGACTGTGGTCATCTACCCATGTATATATGCCAGCTTACCAATACTATCTGCTTGTGTTTCTTATCTCCCCACCCAAGAGAGGCCCCAGTTGGTTTGATTTTACATTATCCAATATGGAAAATTTATGCCAAGCTGCATTATTGATCCATCTATCCATCCATCTATCCATCCATCCATCCATCCATTCAATAATCAATCCATCCATCTAATTTCATAACAGATGTTAACTGAGCACCTACTTTTATGTCAAACTCTGTACTGTATTCTGGGATTACAGCAATGGGTAAGATAGATATAGTCACTGTTCTCAAGGAGTATATAGTTAAGAGGCCAGTCAGACATTAAAGGTGGTGGTGAATGCCAAAAAGGACTAAGGAACACATAAATCTTAAGATTCACTAAATGATACATAGGTGAGTAGGCAAAAGGAGACGTTAGGGGGCCTCCCAGGCTAATTTTTGTGACGATGAGAGTTCTGTCAGTTTCACATGTCAGGAGCCTCAGTGTCTCTTGCAGCAGAAATTCCTCAGAAGGGGCAGTGGACTCTGTGGGTGCTGTGTACTTCCTGGTTACCAGTGGAGGTGTCTTACATCAAGACCCATGGCTAGACATTTTCTCCTGTGGGTGTGAACTTACTAGCTTCATTTATGAGAGTCAGTATAGATGTGGGAGTGGAAGGAAGAATGAAGGAGTTAGGGGAGTTGTCAGTGATGAGCATACACATTCTGCGTAGATAATCTAGCATGGGTTCAACTTAGCTGCACTGTCTACTGTGTGATACTGGGCTGGTTTCATGTCTCAGTTTCCTTATCTGTAAATTGGGAATAAAATACCTGTATTTTAGGGTTATTGTGAAGATTTGATGAGTTGATATGAGGGACTTAGGACAATGCCAGGCAAAGGATACAGGTGTTCTTAATAAATGCTAGCCATTAGTGTGATTATTATATGGAATCAGTCAGTCGTGGCTCAATTTTATGACAACTCTTTCTTGATGGGCTCCAGCTGTGCCCCTCCATGCCATGTTTATGGGATCCAGCCTCCTCTATCAGACTGCTTCAATTTATTGCTGCTTCCAGGCAGGTTTTTCAGTGGCTCTGGGGACCCATTCTTGTCCCCATCTGCAACAGAGAGCAGTGTCTTAGCCTGGCCCAATGTTCTGTATCTGAGAATATGTGTTTGTTAGGGTGGGTGGAGGTATTCTATGTGGACTTACAACCCTAATGATTCAAGTTGCCTATAACATCACATAAGCAAATGGAGAGATAAGGTGCAGGCCCCTGGCTCTCCTATGTTGGGGAAGAAGTTCCGAGGTCAGCCTGTCTTCTCTCCTGCACTGCATGCTGCTGATGGCTCTCACAAGGACCCAATGAGGCATTCATCTCTCTCACCATGGGCAAGGCCTTGGAGGTGTCATCTCACCTCTCCCTTTGTCACCTATGCCCTGAACTGCCCATAAGTGACCTGGGGCTCCTCTTGGAAAGAGCATGGTAGATGTGGGATGTCCAGAACCAAACAGCTGGGGCCAGGACAGAGGTGGATTTGATTTCTGTTTCAGAGAGGGCCAAGGTGGTCTCTGCACCACGGGACAGCAAAGTATTTGCTTTCTAATTTGACCTTTGTTCCTACATTGACTTCTTATGCTATGAGCTATTCATTCATTAAATGGGAATATGAGAATCTCACCTTGATTCATAGACTGTTTTCTGCATTTCTAGTTTTGTATTTTTTAAATATATTTTATTGATTATGCTATTTCAGTTGTCCCAGTTTACCCCCCTTTGTTCTCCTCTGTCCAACACCCATTTCATCCAGCAATTCCCCCTTTAGTTCATGTCCATGGGTCATGCATATAAGTTCATTTTTTTCCAATAATTTAAAAAAGATTTTATTTATTAGTTTTTAGATAAGGGGGAGGGGAGGTAAAAAGAGAGGGAGAGAAACATCAGTGTGTGATTGCCTCTTATGTGCCCCCAGCTGGGGACCTGACCCACAACCCAGGCATGTGCCCCAGACTGGGAATCAAACCGGTGACCATTTGGTTTGCAGGCTGGTGCTCAATCCACTCAGCCACACCAGCCAGGGCCACGCATATGAGTTCTTTGGCCTCTCCATTCTGTATATTATTCTTAACATCCCCCTGTCTATTTTGTATCTAACAATTATGCTTCTTAATCCATTATGCTTCTGCATCTTTTCCCCATTCTCCCCCTTCTGCCTCCCAGCTGATAACCCTCCAAATGATCTCCATACCTATTATTCTGTTCCTGTTCTTGCTGTTTGCTTAGTTTTTTTTTTTTTTTTTTAGATTCAGTTGTTGATAGTTGTGAATTTGTTGCCATTTTAATGGTCATAGTTTTGATTTTGTCTTAAATAAGTCCCTTTAGCATTTTGTGTAATAATGGCTTGTTGGTGATGAACTTTTTTAGCTTTACCTTGTCTGGGAAGTATTTTTATCTGCCCTTCCTTTCTAAATGATAGCTTTGCTGGATAGAGTAATCTTGGATGTAAGTCCTTGCTTTTCATCACTTTGAATGCTTCTTGCCAGTCCCTTCTTGCCTGCAAAGTTCCTTTTGAGAAATCAGCTGATAGTCCTATGGGAACTCCTTTGTAGGTAACTCTGCTTTTCTCTTGCTGCTTTTAAGATTCTCTCTTTATCTTTAACCTTTGGCATTTTAATTATGTTGTGTCTTGGTGTGGTCCTATTTGGGTCCAAATTGTTTGGGATACTCTGAGCTTCCTGGACTTGCATGTCTAGTTCCTTCTCCAGGTTGGGGAAGTTTTCCTTGATTATTTTTTCAAATAAGTTTTCAATTTCTTTCTCTTCCTCTTCTCCTTCGGGCATCCCTATGATTTGGATGTTGGCACTTTCGGAGATGTCCCAGAGTCTTCTTATTCTCTCTCTCTCTCTCTCTTTTTGTTTTAATTCTTCTTTCTTCATTCTGTTCTAGTTGAGTGTTTGTTTCTTCCTTATGTTCAGAATTGTTGATTTGATTTCTGGCTTCCTTCCCTTCACTGTTGGTTTCCTGTGGATTTTTCTTTATTTGACTTAGTGTACCCTTCATTTTTTCCTGGGTCTTTTTTTAAAAAAAGATTTTATTTATTTATTTTTAGAGAGAGGGGAAGAGAGGGAGAAAGAGAGGGAGAAAAATAACAGTGTATAGTTGTCTGTCACGCACCCCATACTGAGGACCTGGCCTGCAACTCAGGCGTGTGCCCTGACTGGGCATTCAACCGGTGACCCTTTGGTTCTCAGGTCGACACTCAATCCACTGAGCCATACCAGCCAGGGTCTTCCTGGGTCTTTTTCATGTTGTTGTTCTACTCAGTGAGTTCTTTGAGCATCATGATCACCGTGTTTTGAAGTCTGCATCTGTTAGGTTGGTTATCTCTGTTTCGTTTAGTTCTTTTTCTTCAGTTTTGTTCTGTTCTTTCACTTGGGCCTTATTTCTTTGTTTTCTCAATTTGGCAGCCTCTCTGTGTTTGTTTCTATGTATTAGGTGGAGCTGCTTTGACTCCCTGTCTTAGTAGTGTGGCCTATTGTAGAAAAGGCACCTATCTGGATGAATGTGGCTTCTTTAAATCCTTGGTTGTTGGACTTCCCATACAGCTTGATTTTCTGACAGTTCTGGGTGTTATTTGTTTTGAGGTCTAGTTGTAATTTTGTGGTCGTGTGAGGAGGCAAAGCGTGTTTACCTACTCCTCCATCTGGACCAGTAGTTTTGTATTCTTTAATCACCAAATATATATATATATGTGTCTGTGTGTGTGTGTATTTGCCATCAAAGAAACACATTATAAAGAAATGTAACAGTATATACAGGTAACTATGTAGTGTAGAAAGTCTGTGCCTTATAGAGACTACAGATTTAACATTTAGGTGTATTATCCTGTGAGTTTTTTAAATTGGTCATATAAGCATATGTAAGCAATTAGCAAAAATGAAATCAGATCCTATATACATTTTTTATAACATACTTTTTTTTTAACTTGTTAAATCTTGGACTTTTTTCTGTGTTAATACCTTATTTAGATCTACCTTATTTTAAATGTATTTCATACTGTGGTAGCCACCATGTTATGTATATGTATTATATTTATACTTATTATTTAACCAATTTTCTATTAATGGGCATTTGGATTATTTTCCTTTTAAATCATGAGCAATGCAGCAATGAACATTCTTGGGCACTTCAGCGAGGATTTTTGTGAAATAATTCTTAGAAGTAGGGCTTTTAGGGCCGAGGAAGTCAACATTTTCAATTGTAGTACATATTGCTAAATTGCTTTCCAGAAGGCTGGGCCAGTTTATGCGCCCACTAACAGTGCTTGGAAATACCTCTTACAAATGTCTTTTAAAAGATAAAATACCTGTTGTTAAGCTGTGAAACACATTTCAAATAATTGCTGAAACTCTTCCAGCTGTGGTGTAAGAAGCTGGAGTCCCAAAGGGCACTGAACGGGTCTTGGGAAGTGTGAGAACTCAATGTATTAAAAAGTGACATTTTGGACCAATTTCCCATTGGTTTATTTAAGAATGGTGCTGGTATAACTGAGTGGCCATGTGGATGGATGGCATGTTTGATTCCTAACTCACATCTTAGACAAAAATAAATCACAAATGGGTAAATTAGAAAATAAAGGTTTAAAAGTGAAAATAATGAAGAAATTAGAGGAAATGTTAGGAACATAGTCCTACATGCCTTGAGTGAGGGAAACCCAGAAGCTATAAAGGAACAGATTAGATCCTTTTTTTTGGTTATTCGAAAACAGTTTAACCTTTTGAAAGGAGAATGAACATATCCATGGGTTGGTTATTTAATTAAGAAATGCTATTAAAAATATGCCCAGTAGAAAATGTGCAGTGGTTTACATGAATAAAATGGAAATCAATAAAGAAAGAAGTTCAGATGTACATGTGTCAGGAGACTCTGGTTAGGGACTGAGATTCTGCACCTTTTATTCTAAGTAGATTTGAACGATGAACTAGTAAATGGGTGGCCTCTAAACCTAATAAGCTCTGGGTGAATAGAGAAAAGGGAAGGAAATGTTGTTTTCTGTTTCTTATTTTTTATTGTTTTGAGAAAGCTGAGTACCCACCCAAAGCCTCAGGTGTCCCAAGAGAGATGGGACGAAAAACACACCATCAAAACAAAAATCTTTGGCCACAAGTTCTAGTACTGGGCACAGCATGGTGCTTATTATCTCACACCTCCTCCTGCAGGAAGCACCCACTCTCTGGTCCTCTCGCAAAAGTCTGAGTCTCCCAGGCTGTTCCCAGGTGTTTGAACAAAGCCCCTCTCCTCACCATTCACTTCAGGATTTATACCGCCCTCTGGATCACCCCTTTGTACTTTCCCTTCATCTAGCCATCACCAGAGAACTGTGGCCAGTGAAACCAGGCGCAGGGCCCCACCCTGAACTCAAAGCTCATTGCTCTGTGCCTGCAGCGTCACTTGCTCCTAAGTTTAGTAGTAGAGGCTCTGGAATCAGGCAGACATGGCTTCGAATACTTGCTCTCCCACTTCCTAGCTTAATAATCTCACACAAATTCCACACCTCAAATTCTTCATCTGTAAAATGGTACTACTTCCTAGCATTGTTCTGATTGTTGTTACTGTTATGATTACCTAGCATAGCACTTGGCATTTAGGAAATACTCAGTAAATGTTAGCTATTATTGGCTGGTGCTATTTCTCCTCATTCTCCTTCCTCTTTACTTCCTTCTTCCTCCACCCTTCCCCTTCTCTTCTCCCTCCTCCTCCTTCTTGACTATTTTAAGTGTTGCCTTACCAATGCCCACAGAAATAGACTGATGTACTTTCAGGGTTTAGGAGCACTCAAGTTCACTCATTCATTGCCTTTGAGGTAGCAGAGTGGTGGTTCAGAGCCAGACACAGGACTGAATCTGCCTCATTCAAACCCAGGCTTTGCCACTTACTACTGTGTGCACCGTGGGCGACTTTCTTAACATCTCTGTGCTTTATTTTCTTCATTTGTAAAATGAGGATAATAATGGAACCTACCTTACATGATTATTATAAGGGGTAAGTAAGTTAATGTTTATAAAGCAGATAAAGAGTGCCTGGCTCATTGTAAGTGCTATATAAATGTTTGTTAAAATAGTCACAGAATAAGCAGTCTCACTTAGACACATCACTTACTCCCTGTGGATTGTGAGACAAAGGAAACAAGGATTGTGAGATGAAGGAAACAATATTCTGAAAACCCTGGTGTGTTTTGTGCATATGAGAAGTATTATGGTGATTCATTGTTTGCCTAGCCATAGTCCATTTTTCTTTTATTTATTTTTATTTTTTCATCCTCACTCAGGGACATACTTATTGATTTTAGAGAGAAGGGAAGGGAGAGAAGGAGAGAAACACCGATGAGAGAGAAACATCTATCAGTTACCTCTTGCTTATATGCTCCCCGATCGGGGACTGAACCCACAAACTAGATATGTGCCCCGATCCAGGACTGAACCTGCAACCTAGATATGTACCCCAACCAGGAATCAAACCCATGACCTTTTGGGTTACGGGAGGACGCTCCTACTGAGCCACACCGGTCAGGGTCATTTTCCTTTTAGAATCAACCCTGGCCCATATTTAAGGAGGAGCTCTGAGGGTCAAGAAACTGACACCATGGGGACAATTTCTTAGTTTTTCTGCCTTCCTAAATTTTTCGCTGATGCAACTTTGGAGATGGACCAAAGAAATGGAGTGAATATACTGTTGCTGTTTTGTTTCCAATAGTGGGCGTGACTGATGTTTTTACAAAGGGATGGGTGGAAAGGCAGTGCCTAGTAGGAAAGCCTTCTTGCTAAATCGAGGACTCTTGGGTACAAATAGACACAAGCTTGCTTGCTGTTTAAATAGATTATCAGTGATTATCATTTATCCAGCCTAGAGTCTCCTGGGTTTGGTGCCCCTTCAAATTAATGGTCTGCATTTTCTGCTGTTACTCGCTCACTAGTTCTGCTTTTCATAACCCTATATAGACATTGCTCCCCCAAAGGCCACCAAAAGTAAAAATATTGGCATGTGTTCATTAGCACTATCTGCAGGTGCTGGGCTGAGGATTGACATGAATTTATCATCACTTAATCTTCACAGCCATTCTAGGTGTTTTCCCCAATTTCACAGATGGGGGCACCAAGGTGCAGAGCAACAAAGCACCATTCTGTAGCTAATGCTTGGTGGTCTGCTCACTGCCTGACTCCCACCCGGCAGCACCTGTGTCCGTTTGCCCACAACTTGTTCTGGCCATTGGCTAACTCTATCCACGTGCATGTTAGGCTGAAAATGTAGGGAGTGGGGAATTTAATGCCTGCTGCCCCAGGAGCAGCCCTCAGCTGGTAACTGATGGGAGTTGGAGGATAAATATTTCTGGGGCTTGTGTTTCCTAGTGTCCACAGCAGGATTAAGATCCAATTGCCCAAAGTAGTATCATGCTTGAAAACACATCCCTTATAGGCTTCCTTCCCTTCCTGTCTTACCTCCCCACTGGTATTCCCTGGAATCACCTTGTACTTCAATCATACTCTTAGGATCTGCTTCTGGGGTATCCTAAACAGGGCAATTGCCCAAGGGCCCAACTAAATTCAATAGCCTTTTATATCTTCATCTTCCTTGTGGCATTTGACACTACCAATGGCTGTCCAGTCTTAGAACTCTTTCTTTTTTGGGTTTCTGTGACACCTGGTGTGATTCTGTTTTTATTTCTGATGGCTCCTTTTCTTTCTTGTTCACTGGTTCTGCTCCTTGCTTTGGTTGCCCCATTTTAGGTATCCCCAATGTCACTTGTAAATGACAGAAAACCCAACTCAAACTAGTTTCAATAAAAAATAAGTTATTGGATCACATACTTGGGAAGCTTGCAGTGCATTGGCTTCAGGTAAGGTGTGATCCAGGTTTTCAGATGGTGATTGGCCATCTGACTTAGTGCACATCATGACTATGCTTTCTTCTACATTGCTTCATTATCTGGATTCTCTGGCAGGTTCTTCTCTGATGAGACCATGGCAGCTGGTGGGTTCAAGTTTATCCTCTACCAGTTTAGCTTCATCAGTGTAGTGGGAGTGCCTCTTCCCTGAGAATCCCAGGAAAAGTGTTCAGCATCATTCTCATTGTTCTGTCATGGCCATATATACATCCCTAAACCAGCCCCAGCGGCCAGGGGGATATAGTATTTTTGTTGGCCAGGCTGAGCCATATTGTCATCCTTGGAGCCAAGATTAGGACTAAGAGTGGGTAGAATTGGTTTTTCGAAGAAAAATCAAAGTACTGTTACATGTTGGAATGGATGCTGGGTGGGCAGAAAGAACAGATGTCATACCCCAAATTCTTTGGGCTCAGCACTCTGCCCTACTCTCACCCTGTCTCTTTACTTCTGCTTTTAAAGCCTGCCCAGGCAGGACTGTAAACACCCATCACCAGTCTGGACTTTACTCTTGGGCTCTAGCATCAATTTCCCAGCCTCTGGAGTCAGGGATTCCTCACTGGCTGTGCCACCCAAACTTGAAACTTTGCATGCCTCAACCCTGGCCACATCTCACCTAGTTCTTCCCGCTGTCTCTGTTCTTATCCTCGGTGACAGTCAGGTTCCCGTCCCTTCCTCCTCCCTTCCCCCAGCCTGGTTTCTAGCTACATTGTGCTTCTTTTGGTTCCTTGAATGTGCCACACACTCTCTCTGGACCTTCAATGTGCTTTTTCTAATCTGGAACCCTCTTTGGCATACCCTTTGGTTGGTGGACTACTACCCACCATTTGGACCTCAGCTCAGAAGTCACCTTTTCTGGGACCTCTACCCTGATTGCTCCTCTTTGCCAAGTCCAGGTTAGATTTCCGTACTGTGTTCTACTGGGCTTTTATTTCTTCTACCACTGTGCTTTTAACTCAGACTCCAACGTCCCATTCCACTCTCTGTCTTTCCCATCAGGACAGGGTCACCTCTGTGCTGTTCATCATGATGTCTTCAGCAGCTCAGACTTAACAATTATGAGTGTGGGCTAGTGTGTGAGAACTCAGGGTTTGGATCCAGGCCTCACGTCTCCTGAGCTGTGTGAATGTGGGCAAGTCCCTTTACCCCTCCAAGCCTCAGTTTTCTCACTTCCAAAATGGGGGCAATTACAGTCCCTTGCTCACTGAGCTGCTCTGAGGAGTTAGTGGTATTCTGTCATGGAGAGGGCTCAGCACAGTGCCTGGCACACGGTAAGCACTGCATCAGTACAAACGATGATTATGTCTGCTTGCTATTAATATTAATTTACTTTATCTGGTGTCCAGCACACAGTAAACTTTCAGTAGACTATACTCTTGTAATTAGCCCAGAACAGAATCTGAAACATAGGCTCATTGGATAATTGAAACTTTCACTTTGAAAACTAAAAATGAAAAGAGCCTGCGCTGCTTCCTTTGCTGTCTGTCCATCAATTAGGAGTAGTGAGCCCATAGCTCCCCTTGAGGATTGGGGGCAGTTTCAGGTGGGGGCTGAAGGCCATGCCCTTTGTGGTGCCAAGTGGCTTTTTCTGATGTCCCTGGGGTGCCCAGGTGGGTGGAGTGCCACTGGCACTTGTTTGCCTGCTTGATCTAAGGAGGGTGGCCTTGCCCTACCTGGGGAAGAGCTTCATTAAGATTAGTGAAAGGTCTGTTTCTGAGCAGCTCTAAGGGCTGCCTGGGGCTGCTACCTGAGGCAGTCCCCTCTTCCTCATTTTGTCTCAGTTAGATATTGTTGATCTCTACGTGATGTTTCTCCCTATTGCTAGCTGTGGATGTAGGTCATCCTTGGGTGTCCCTCTTGGCTTGAGCACTGCCATCATCCCCATCATTGCCACTGTAGACAATAACAGCATCTACTGGGTGCTGGCATTTTGTGATTCTAGGGCTGCTGTGAGGGGGGAATGAGTTATAAGATTCTATGTTGTAACTATGTGATATGGTAGCTACAAATCACACAAGGCCACTTCAATTTAAATTTTAAGTAATTAATGTCAAGTGAAATGAAAAACATCAGTTTCTCAGTTCTGTCAGCCACAGTTCAAGTGAATGGTGCAGCTATAGAAAGTTTTTGCCATCTCAGAAAATCCTCCTGGACAGGTCTGGTCTAGGTCAGGAGTCGGTCTTCCAGGGCTCGTGGCTCTGCTGACTGAGTGTGTGAACAGAATTTTATTGGAACATGGCTTCAACTGCTGGTTTGCGTGTGCTCTGTGGGTGCTTTTGTGCCACAAGAATAGAATCCAGTAGTTGTGATGGAGACACTGGCCTGTAGAGTCTGAAGTATTTACTCTCTTATTTTTAAGAAAAAGTCATCCACTTCTGGTCCAGAGTCCACTTCTGGGCCTGGCACTGGATACGTTCAGAAACTGCTTGCTAATTTCTATTCATATGAAAATAACACAACTAGTTTTTCAGTAACCTTCAAAGTCAGTATTACTATATCCACTCTAGAGATGAGAAAGCTGGGACTAGGTTCTATCAAATAACTTCCAGGAGGGCAGAGACCTCCAGTCTCATTCACCACTTACTGTTACATCTGGGGCAGCGCCTGCACAGAATACACATCAGCATGTTTGGTGAGCAAGAAATGGATAAATGGACAAATGACTTTGGAAACAAATATGAAAGTTTGATCAGCTCCCTTGTACAGATGAGGGAACAGAGCCCTTTGGAAGGGAATAGCTTCTTCAGAAGGCAGTGTGTAGCCTTCTGAACTGTGGAAGGTGGGACCGTGGAGTGGGAACTCCAGCCAAAGCACCCTGTGTGTTTCCTGACCTTCCTCTCCACTACTTGTCTGCTCCTCCCCTTCCGGAAGCTGCCAGAACATCAGCTGTGCCTCTCCTCCCCCCACTGCAGCCAGACATTTGTTTAGCTCATGGGTCCCCCTTTGTCCAGCACTCTCTCTGCAGCACTCTTGGATTTGATGCTTTTTTCCTATGGCACCACAGAGCTCTGCTGCTGAGGCACTCAGTCCAAGCAGGTCACCTGAGCTTGAGTGATCTCTTCCTCAGCCACTGCAGCCCATGTAGTTTGACTGGAGACCATCTGTGATTTGACACGTGTTTCAGCAAAACCAAGAAGGCCTTGGGCATGTCTTTGGCCAGTGAGCTGTAGGCTAAGTGAGGCTGCTCTTGAGGCACCTTCTCAGATGACCGCTCATGGGCATCTCTTCAAAATGGCTTCCCATCGAAGTAGTCAAAGGTGCGTTAAAGGAGTCCAGTTTGTCACTGCCTCCAGCTGCGAAGTCACAGAATTCCATGTCTGGCCTTGGGAATGGCTTCTTTAGGGCTCTGAGGACTAGAGCCCAAAGGATTTCATTGTCTGGTGTTTCCCTCCTGCATCACTGTGGTTATTTATTATGTGTTCTGGGGATAGACTGCCTGCTTTTGACTCCTGCCTTTCCCCTTGATGCTGTGCAGTCTTGGATAAGTTGCTTGCTCTCCCTGTGCCTCACCTTCCTCTTCTGTACAGAAAGCATTATAATAGGACCTCCCATGTGGTTGTGGTGAGGACCAAAGGAGTCAGTGTATGGAAAACATTTAGAATAGTGCTTGGCACATGGTACCTGCTCTACAAGTGATTATTGCTGTTGTTATTATTGTCTCTTCTAATCTTTTATTTCTGAGGAGCATGGGCCATGTCTTGCCTGCCTTTTAAGTTGGGGGGTCCTCAAACTCAACCATCCACAGGGCCTGGAAGGGAACTTGAGTAAGTGAGTTGGGTCAGGTAGGGATTGCTACGAAATGGAGAATGCAAGCTCACCTGTACGGGGAAGCTATTGCTCATTCATTCAACACATATTTATTGAGAACCTTCTATTTGCCGAGCACTGTTCTAGGCATAGGATACAGCAGTGAATGAAAATGAAACTCCCTGCCCTCTTGAAGTTGACATTTTAGTAGTGAGTGCAGGGCCAATTGTGCTGTCACCATGTGTCGATATGGACCCAATGTTGCTATAACTTCAGATTTTGGGAAAGAAAAGCCAGAAATTTGGACTTTTAAAAACCATGAACTCCCCTGCCTTAAATATTGGCAATGGTTTCATATTGCTTTATGAAGCACAATGTGGGTTGATCCCAGGAGCCCATGGGCTACCAGTTTACAGCCTCTGCTTTCAGATGCTCCTCAAATAGCTCTGGGAGAAGGGTTGTCTCTGCCCTGTAAACTGGCAGCTGGTCCAGTTTCAAGGTTGTATACACTTCTCCTGCATGGAGGTTCTGGTGGCATTTGCTGCCCATGGCACTGATGACACTGCCACAGACTCCCCCGCAGACTGCAGGCAGTGAGTTCGAGTGTTCCTTCTCTCACCCTCCCTTTGGACAACAGCTGCGGCTGGGTTCCCAGCCCCCAAGAGGACGGATGTAGCTTCCTTATAGTCACTGGGGGGAATAGGGTGGTGGTGATGACGTGAAGAAAATGGAGTGGGTTGGGGAAGCAGCCTCTGAAGAAGAGAATTAATTATCTTTGTTGCCTGCATCTTTTAAAAGTGGAGAACTGATCTAAAAGCCTGTGTGGGAAGGATTGGGAATAGAATTGAGGGGAAAAGACATTTAGGACACTCACAGGAACAATTCCTAGCAGCAGGAGTTTTTTGGAGAGTGAGTGGTAAGATTCCTGGGAAAATGTGATTGCACCTGTCAGGATCCCAGCAGGAATCAGAAATCCCTCAGGTGGCTTCAGTGAAGAAAGCTTAATGAAGGCATTATTTAACACTTGCAGGGAGGAAGAGCAAGTAGAGGGAATGGGATAGGGAGCTGCTGGCAGAACCGTGGTCCTGGAGAGTTGCAGCTGCTTCCCCAGTGGCAACATCCAGGCAAAAAAGAAGGGGAAGAAATACCTGAGCCTTTCTCCATCCAGTTGACTGAGCCCAGTTGGAAACCAGGAGGCAGTGAGGACTGGGTGATTAATTCTGCAGGGGATAGCCTCTTGGGGCTCAGATCATAGCAGTCAGGTAAAGAATGGGCCTGGGGCAGGGAGACAAGGGACAGCCAACATACAGATACTTAGTTTCTTTTCCTTGAAAGTGGAGGATAATATGCCAGCCTACCTCAAAAGGTTATTGACTGGTAACACTGCTTACTCAGTGGGTGGTCCATAAATGCTGAGACTTTGTAGGTCTCAAGTCACTCCTAGGGTTGAAGGGTCCAGCTGAAAAAGTTCTGTGCATTGTCTGCCTAGACAGTTGTAGGGCCAAGAGAGATAGCCCTCTCTCCCCTGCAGCAGGGGCTTAGGATGAGTGCTCTTTTGAGGGGAGTACGAAGTGGAGGTGTAGCAGTAAGGGGCAAAAACTCTGGAGCCTTCTAGCCTGCTTCCAGCCTGACTGTCACTTGCTGTAAAGTTATTTAACTTCACATGCCTCATTTTTCTCATCTGTAAAATGGGGATATTAGTAATTTCTACCTCATATGGTTATTAGTAATTTCTACCTCATATGGTTGTGAGGATTAAATGAGTTGATCTATGTGGAAAGCTTAGAATAGTGCCTGGCATGTAGCAGGCAATATATAAATATTGTTAGCACTTGTTGCTCCTCCCATCAATGGATATTGGTTATTATTGTTGTTGCCACCTTCTCCTCTTCCTCCTCCTTTTTCATCATTTATTACCTCAGTGGGTTAACCTGTTGTCAATAGAAAAACCCTACCAGTGCTCTCAGGAGTTTCATTGATCGTACCATTATCTTCTCGTCCTCCCACAGACAGGATATTTCAGGAGTGATTGATGGGTGTGTGTGTGTGTGTGTGTGTGTGTGTGTGTGGTGAAGGGTGGGCTTGTGCCTGACTCTGGGGACACAGTGCTTTGCTATGCAAAATAGCTTTCTTGTCATCCCACTACAGGCCCCTTCCTTGAAAAGTTCCAGGCTATTTTTGAAGCCCTCATGGCTCACATGTTCCTTTCTACATCATGTCAGTGCCAGTACAGAAAAATTGGAACCTTTTGGCAGAGTACAAAGCAAAAGAGATTTCAAACTGCATTGAGGATGAGTGTTGCTCAAATGACAGAGTATTAAGACGTGACGTGAATGCTGAGTTTTGAGACTGGAGGCTGCTTGTATGTTTGTATTTAGACCTTGTTGCATTTCTTGGGAAATCAGTGGAGGTGCCAAAGGCTAATGTCGGCTGTGAGAAGGCACCAAAGAGTAGAAACCCCTCTCGGTACCCCCACATACGTACACTCTAGGAGGTTGGTGAAAAGTGCTGAGAGTTGAGTGGGTGGTT
The DNA here is from genome assembly GCA_004024845.1 of Tonatia bakeri. Classification (NCBI taxonomy): domain Eukaryota; kingdom Metazoa; phylum Chordata; class Mammalia; order Chiroptera; family Phyllostomidae; genus Tonatia; species Tonatia bakeri. The sequence continues at coordinate 67,115 of PVIA01007695.1, forward strand.
TCCTCAGGGCAACAGCTGGACTCTGGGGTGCAGGGTTCTGCAGGTGGAAGTGTTTAGTGATGGAGAGAGCATCATCAGTGCTGGCTGCCTGGGAGCTTTGTGGCTTTGCTGCTGACCTGAAGCCACACACAGGGCCAATCTGCATGTGTGCAAAGATGTGGACCTAAGAGTGAGGGCACCAAACCATGTTTTGTACGTTTTTTCACCCTTCCTGATTTCCCCCTGAAAGGCAGAATATGACTTTGGGGATAGGTAGACCTGAGTCCAAATCCCTCCCTGCCTCTTACTAGCTCTTTAATCTTTAGCAACTATTTTAAGATTTGGTGAGTCTTTCTGAGCCACCAGTTCCTTATTTGAAAGGCAGTGTTGCAGCCCTTACAAGGTTAGAGAACAAGACTCCTGGGGCTGAAAAGAAATGTTTGCTGACCTAATGTGTTAAATTCTAGCAATAGTCTCAAGGGGAAGACAAACAGGTAACAGTGTTTTACCAATGAGGAGACTGAGGCACAGATGGCTTGTCCTGGACACAGAGGGCCGAGCACTGAAGCCTGAGTCCTCTGATGGAGCAGTGTGGAGGAGCAGTCACTTGGAGCTCACCTCTGGAGTCACTTGGGTGGTCTCAGCTTTTCTTAGACATAAAATGGGGAATAACAATACACGTACTTCCTATGGTTGTTGTGGAGGTTACACCAGCTAATTCTGTTCATGTTTAGCCTGTGCTTGCAATACACTATAGTCCCCCTTTATCCATGATTTCACTTGCCACGGTTTCACTTACCCGCAGTCCACTGTGGTCTGAAAATATTAAATGGAAAATTACAGAAATAAACAATTCGTAAATTTAACTTGTGCACCATTCTGAGTAGCTTGATGAAGTCTCATGAGTCCTGTCTGTCTCGCCCAGGACGTGAATCATGCCTTTGTCCAGCGTGCCCACACTGTAGACTCTCCTGCCCTTTACTCACGTAATAGCTGCCTCAGTTGTCAGATTGACTGTCATGGTGTCACAGTTCTTGTGTTCAAGTCACCCTTATTTTACTTAGTAATGGCCCCAAAGCTCAAAAGTAGTGAAGCTGGCAGTTTGGATATGCCAAAGAGATGCCTCACATTGCTTATTTGAAGTGAAAAGTGTATGTTTGGGAAAAAGCATAATATATACAGGTTCCCTCACTCTGCAAGAGTAGAGTGTTCCTATGAAACTTCTTAAAAGGCAAAATGTCATAAAGTAAAGAATATACTGTGCTTTCTAAAGTTGACATTGCTGAAAAAAAAATCTAAAGAGGATTTTTGCTTTTATCTCCAAAGTCATTACCATACTAATATAGGTTTTTCATAAAAGCAAAGTGGTATCATATGAACTTTCGGAAAGCAGGGGATACCTGTATAGGGTTTGGTATTATCTGTGGTTTTAGATATCTACTGTGGGTCTTGGAACATATCCCCTGTGGCTAAAGGGACTCCTGTAGCAAGCAATCAGTAAAGTGTTTGCTGCTGCTGCTGCTGTGAATTCAATAGTATTAGTAGTGGAAGCAGTAGTAGTGGTTGTTTTGTTGTACTTGTAGTAGTAGCAGTAATAGTAATCACGTGGTACCAATGTTGCTCTGGGTGTTGACTTTGGAGACATTGCAGATCTTCTCTTTGTTGTTTTTCTCCCCTCCTCTGAGGATGGATGGCATCTATTCTCTATCTGATGCCTTGTCTATTAGGATCACCATTCTCCACCTTCTTAGCCCTGCCCTGTGCTGTGGAGGTAGATCCCTGTGCACTGCACTGCCTGGGTGCCCTTATGGCTGATGTGAGTCTGCATTAGGCCCATGAGTAGCCAGAGACCAGAGGGCAGGAGGAGAGAGGTCTCGGAGTATTCCACCCTCAACTCCCTCCCTGCATCTCTGGCCCCTCTGCAATGGCAGCTCCTGGCAGGTGCTCCATCTTCCTTGGCTCCAGTTCTCTCTGGGCTCTTGTGACATTATTTCACAAATTATATCTGTAGTAGTCCTAGGTGTGGTGACAGTTTTCCAAGGTTTAGTATTTTCAACTGAACATCCAGGGTGAATTCCATTTCCTGCTGAGACTCTAGCAGATAGATAAACCTATTGAAAATAATATATTGTATTATTTTCATTCTAAAAAATAAAGTGGTACAACCACTTTTGAAAAACAATGGCAGTTTCTTTTAAAATTAATTACAGAGTTAACATATGACACAGCTATTTTACTTCTAGGTATTTACCAACATGAGTTAAATTACATGCCCACACAAAGATATATAAATAAATGTTCATAGCAGTTTTATTTTAATAGCAAAAAATCCTGGAAAACCCCCAATATTGACCAACATATGAATGGATAAACAAAATTTAGGATAACCATATATTGAAATACTACTCAGCAATAATAACAAACTAATTACTGATGCTGGCAACTGCAATAAATAATTGAAACATTATTCTGAGTGAAAGAAGGCAAGCACAAAATATACATAGCATGGTTGTGTTAATCTATAGTAAGAGAGAGCAGATCAGTAGTTGCCAAGGGTGGGTGGGGGCAAGGGTTTAATTGTAAAAGGCCATGAGAGAATCCTGGGGTGCCACAGAGAGTCCCTGTCTTGGTGGTGGCAGTAATTACACAGGTGTGATACACGTGTCAAAACTCGCTGAACAGTACCTCTAAAAATGATATGTTTTCTTGTAGTAAATTATACCTCGTGAGTTGATGAAAGTTTGTTCACTTTATTATTTTAAAATATTAAGGAAATACAGATTTATAAAAAGAAGAACAAAACCTTCAAGTTCTTGTAACCAGAGATAACCATCACCACTTTCAACATTTCATGTATTTCCTTTCAGTTTTTTTTTGTACTTAAATTTTCCATCCTCAACTGTCTTATTCAAATAAAAAAGAAAGCAAGTGGAAAGTCTCCATCATGAGGACATTTTTGCTATGACTTACTGTGCCTCAAGGCATCTAGGGTGATACTGAGAAGGCTTTGTCCTGTATACTCAAATATATTGGGAGGACATGAAAATGTTTGGTGTGGCGAAGGGGAGATACTGGAGAAACGGGTGGGAGGGCATGGTTGTTGGCTTCAACTCTGCACCAACCAATCAGTCAATTAAATACTGAGGCCTGTTATGTGCGAGCATTAGGGATATGGGAGTAAACAGCACATACGGTTCTGCTGCTTAAATGGAATGAACAGCGTGGGAATGAAAGCTATTATTATTAGTAGTAATAACAATAGCAAAAACAATAGTTAATATTTATGATGAACCTACTTTGTGCCAGTTAGTGTTGTTAGGGTTATTTTTTCTGTTAACATTTTAAATACGTTGTTGCATTTAACCCCCCAGCAATTCTATGAGGAGAAAATCTTTTTTTTTAATTTATTTTTAAAATTTAAGTACAGTTGGTATATGATCTTAAAATTGGTTATGTTAGTTTCAGGTTATAGTATAGTGATTTGACATTTTTATGCTTTATAATGTGATTGCCACTAATTCTAGTAATCACCAGTCACCATGCAAACTTATTACAATATTATTAACTATATCTCCTTCTCCTTTTTACCCATCCCCTCACCTTTTCCTCTGGAAACCATCCCTTGGGTCTTTGTTTCTGTGAGTTTGTTTTGTTTTGCTTTTAGATTCCACATATACATGAAATCATATGGTATTTGTCTTTCTCTGCCTGACTTGTTTCACTCAGCATAATGTTCTCCAATTCCATCCACGTCGTTGCAAATTGCAAGGTTTTGTTCTTTTTATTGCTGCATAATATTCCATTGCATATGTGTACCACATCTTCTCTATTTATCCGTCTATTGATGGACATCTTGGTTGCTTAATTGGGAACTTTTTATTATTTTATTTTATTATTAAAAAAAATAAAGTGACTAATGCCAGCTTATTAGTGCAAGGTTAATGAGAGGTTAATGAAAATGGGAATGTACCTAGTCTACCTGGACTATTGGGTCAGTGAAGACTTTCTGAGGAAATGACATTTAATTTGAGATCTGAGGGATGACAAGTGCTCGGAAAATAAGATGCCAGCCTCAGAGAACACAGGCAGTGCCTGTTTTATTTTATTTTATTTTATTTTATTTATTAATTAATTTATTTTTAAAAGATTTTATTTATTCATTTTTTTAGAGAGGGGAGGGAGGGAGAAAGAGAGAGAGAAACATCAATGTGCGGTTGCTGGGGGCTATGACCTGCAACCCAGACATGTGCCCTGACTGGGAATTGAACCTGTGATGCTTTGGTTCGCAGCCCATGCTCAATCCACTGAGCTACGCCAGCCAGGGCTATTTTTTATTTTAATCATTGTTCAAGTACAGTTTTCTCCCCTTTACTCCCAATCCAGCCTGTCCACCCCTCCCTCCCAATTTCCCTCTCATTACCAGCCTCCCCCTAGTTTTTGTCCATGTGTCTTTTAACTTTGTTCCTGTAAAGCCTTCTTCCCCTTTCCCCCTGAAACTCCCTCTTCTCTCTCCTCTGGTCACTTTCCACCTGTCCTATATTTCAATGTCTTTGACTATATTTTGCTTGTTTCTTTGTTCTCTCGTTTAAGTTCCTGTTAAAGGTGAGATCATATGGTATTTATCTTTCACTGCCTGGCTTATTTCGCTTAACATAATGCTTTCTAGTTCCATCCATGCTGTTGCAAAGGGTAGGAGCTCATTCTCTCTTTCTGCTGCATAGAATTCCATTGAGTAAATGTACCATAGTTTTTTGATCCATTCATTTACTGATGGGCATCTAGGTTGCTTCCAGGACTTAGCTATTATAAATTGTGCTGCTATGAACATTGGGGTGCAAAGGTTCTTTTGTATTGGTGTTTTAGGATTCTTAGGATATAGTCCCAGCAGTGGAATTGCTGGGTCAAAAGGCAGATCCATTTTGAGTTTTCTGATGAAGTTCCATACTGTTTTCCACAGTGGTTGTACTAGTCTGCAGTCCCACCAACAGTGCACTAGTGTCCCCTTTTCTCCACAACCTCTCCAACACTTGTTGTTTGTTGCTTTGTTTATGATTTTTTTTAACCGAGGACAGTCAGCTGGTTTTAAGTGATAATTTGAGGTTGGCTTTGGCAGTGTTGGTGATTAGAAGTGACAGTGGTGGTAAGGGAGGAGTCAGGAGGGGTGGCTCTCCCAGGGAGAGTGATGCAGGCGCATGCTGAGAGAGGAAACATCATAAGTGAAACAGAAGAACGAGGACTTGGTTCAGTTTGATGTCCAGATGTGACTGCTGAGGTACTAGCTGACTTGATGGATGCGGGCTCAGGGGAAAGGTACAAATGTGGGAATCCTCAGAATGAACAGAAAGAGTTTGAAGTCTTGTGGATTGACAAGATGGCCTGGGAGAGTGTCCGCAGGGTAGAGATCAGCACCTGGGACAGAGCCTTGAGGAATTCCAATAGATGAGGGGTGGAGGGAATAGGAGGAGGAGGAGCCAGGGAGCCAGGGAAAGATCCCACAGAGGGAAGATCAGGGCTTTACAGGGAGACCAACTTATGTGTAGACTAAAGAACTTTTCTAATATTAGGTTGTTCTTAAGAGGTGGAGAGCTCCTTGCTCTGAAGTGGGCAGTGAGAAGCTTGGTGACTCTCAGGAAAGTGGTAGAAAGGATGCTTGCATCAGTATAGGGTGAGATCAGAATTTTTAAATTGGTTAGGGTTGTTTGATTCTTTGTAAGTAACAGAAATTGAGTATAGTTGTCTTAAAAAATCTATTGGAAGTGTATGGGGTACTATTCATGCCTTTGAAAATGCAGCATCCAGAGTAGATCTTAGATTGAGATGGCAGGAACTAATGGGCCACCTTCACATGGTGACACCATTGGTTCAAGAATCAAATTCACAGGAGATCTTGGATTATATTCCCACCTCTTGGCCAGGGGAGAGCTGTACACCTTGACTGACAGCCCTACCAAGACTGCATATGATGGAGGAAGGCTGGTCTCCCAAAGGAGAATCAACATGCCAGTCACCTGAAGAAGGGGGAGTGGATGCTGGTCAGGCAAGGCCAAAAGAAGCCTCTTCAATCTTCATGGCCCTGTCTTTGATTAGGTGATCTTTGTAATATTCACATAGCATACTGCCCCTCCTTGTACAGTTGTAAGAATGCCACAGGACTAAGCTTTCTCTGTTTGCTTTTTAGAATAATTTGGGGGGCTGAGATTGACATGAATTTATTTCTAGGCTTCAAGCCACCTAGCTTCAGAGGAACAAGTTGGTAGATATAACTCATTGTCATGTCAAGAAAGGACTTGGCCTTATGGTTATGTGGCTCTGCTTTCATGAGAAGGAGTAGCAGCTGGGAGGACTAGATAGTGTAAACAACTCCCGATTTGCAACAGCAAAGTAGATGTGTCCATCTTACTGAACAGAAGCCCAAGGAAAAGGTGCCTGTGGATCAAGGAGACCTGTCAAACCTTCTATCTCCTGGCACTTTCTCCTACCTGAGCAGACTCCTAGGTGCAACTGTCTTCATCAAGGGCTGTGATAGCTAGAAGAATTAAGGTGTGAATCACTGTATCCAAACTTTCCTCAGATTGAATTGAGTGCTTTTTTTTTTTTTAACCAAAGCCCTATTTAAAAAAGGAAAAGGTTTATTTACTTATAGGAATACTTGAAATACAGGAGAAAATAGGGATCCTCACTGCCCAATCTCCAACTTCTCACCTTTGGTTTATTAGTCAGAAGTCTTTTGGTCTCAAGAAACAAAAACCCCATTCAGGTTGGTGTAATTAAACAGGGATTTATTGATGTATGTAGAAAAGTTGAGGCGGCCTAGGTGGGTCCAGGAGCTCATAGGTGATCATCAGATATCTTGACTCCACTTTTCTCTTTGTTGGCTTCATTCTCAGAAGAGCTTTTCCTTTGTGTGAATACAGATGGCAGACACAGACTCATGTCCCTACCAGCCTAGCAATACACTGGGAAGTAAGGCCTCTTTCTTGATAATTTTAGCAGAAGTCCTGGAGCTGATTCTCATGGGGAGGCTTGAATCACATGCCCATCCGTGAATTCACACTGTGGCCTGGGTCCTATGTCAGGGGAGCCAGAGGGCAAGGACAGTCTTAGCTGGCTCACAGGAACTGGGGCTTAGAGAAGGAGATTCCCAAAGGAGAAGCACAAAGGATGGATGCTGATCAGGCAGAATCAAGGGGTATCCATGACACTTGGTACCAGGTCTTCTTGTGGTCCAAATGCTCTGGGTCTGGAAATGGCTGGATATGACTGGTGAATGAGGCAATATTGGTGTTTCCACTTATGCTGTGTCATTATGTATTGCTGCTCCCACCTTCAGGGCCTGATTAAAAGGGGGAGGTCACAGGGTTAAGAACAGTCTCCATGTGCTATCCCAGTGAGCTGGATGTTCCCAGCAGCTGCCCTGCCCAGGGCTATCTCCCCAGGGTTGGTGTAGCAGAAGGTGGTGGTGGGTGGTGGCTTTCTTCTCAGGGATTTATTTACGTCTCAGGACTTCTTCACCTCTTGTCGGCTCCACTGCTTTATCTTGCTTAATTAAATAAATTTGGGGACATTATAAACAAAAAAACCCCCCATTCCTTTCCTGTGATTGCTGACCCCTCAAGGTTACTGCTTTTGCTTTTGAGTTCCCTCCATAGAGCTTGGCTGTTGATAAACAAGTGAAGTTTGCTGTCTCCCTCCTTCCCTACAGGAGGAAATGAACATTCTCAGAACTTTAAGAAGTCCCTGTAAGACTGGGTGATCAGAAGGTAGCCTGCTCATACAGCAAAATGAGATGAAGTCTTGGAAACATAGGGGTTTGTTCTCTACATGTGAGATGAAACGGGTCCCCAGATGTGTTAGTCTGAGGAAAAGCATAGGTGGGGCGTGCAGATTAGCAATGCTCTTTAACATTTGATCACCTGGAGAACTTTTAAAAGCACCTGACCTCAGCCTCCCCCTCACCCAAATGAATCAGTCTGTGGAGGTGAGATTGAAGCACTCATTTGTTTAAAAAACTCCAGGTGACTCAGTGTGCAGCCAGGGCTGAGAACCAGTGATGTTAAATTGTATCATGTGGGACATAGATAAAAATCAAAAAGAAGAAAAGAGAACATTCCCCTTCATGCATATAAGTATAGATTCACACACGTGCTCACATACATGTAGAGACTATCTTTAGAAGGCTCTACAAGAAACTGGAAAGAATAGTTTCCTCTAATAATGGAGCAGAGCAGTGATTCTCAACTGCATACTCATTTGTGATGTTCAAATTTTAAATCACAAGCATGGTTCACTGTTTTAAAAAGAAATTCTCACTGTACACCCAAAGCCAGCCACTCAGGGCTGTGATAGGACCTTTTGAGTTCACATGGCTTGACCTTTCTCTTGACTCTGCCATGGTGAGTTATTTCTGAGTGTGGGGTGACAAAACAGTCTAGTCACTCATTCTTCATTCATTCATTCATATTTTTATCAAGAATTAAATATGAGTCACGCACACACTTGGCACATCAATCTGGTCTCGTCCTCACAACCATATGTGAAATAGGTGTCACTATCCCCATTCTGTTGGGGATATTTTAGCTCAGAGATTATATGTAATTAAGGTGAGAGTATGTGAGTCAGGATGTCCAGCTAAAACCAGCTAAACTGGTGGCGCTCAGATGTCTTTGGATGGCCTGCACAGAACTTTAAAGAAAAGTCCTGTCTGGCAACAGTGGACCAGTGATCACACGGTTACCATTGGATGGAACTGAGTGTCCCTGGGACAGGCATGTGCTCTAGTTCAGCCCAGTTGCCACCCTTTCTGGCTGTATCACACCAGGCTTGTGTCACTTACTTAGTCACAAGTCATGGCCTCTGTAGGCATTTGAGTTTGTATCTCCTGCATTAAGGTAGGTAGGATGAGTCAAACATTATCTGTCTTAAGGGTTACTGAGTTGGATTAGCCTATGGAATCTGCTATTTCTATTCCAGTCTGGCAGTCTGCTCACTGGATAACTGAACTTCTCTGCCTTAAATTTCCTTTGTGGTCTGCATGTGATAGGCCGTTGGCCTTGATATGTTTGTGAGCAAATTCACACACTAGGGAATGAGTAAAACAGAGTATAGAAAGGGACAGTTGCCCAGCCTGGCAGGAGTGTGGGGCTGTGGAGTGAGAGATGAGACTGTAGTGAGACAGTGGTCATGCTGTAGTTCAATGCTGGCCACAAAGTTTGAAATATAGGGTGTGGCCCTTTTTTTCATTACAAAATCTTTTATTACAAAGTCATAAGCATGTGATTCTGTAACATAATGATATCACAATCAAGCACACCATATGACACTTTAGGTGAAATGTTCAAATGAAAACTGTAAATTATTACACCCATATTATTGCCCTGCCAACCACACTCCAGCAGGCCTTACCCTGTATGTTCTTTAGGCCAGAGATGTCCAGTAGCCTTCCTATGATGAGTGTTCAAAATGGTAGTCTCTAGCTGCATGTGGCTATTAAACACTTGCAATGTAATGTGTTAATGAGGAACTAAATTTTATTTAACTTGAATTGACATATCCCTATGTGGCTAGTGGCTACCACATTGGAAAGTGCAGCTTTAGGCAATTGGTAGCCAGTGATTGTGTTGGAAGCAATATCAAAGCTGAGTTTCCAGAGGATGGACTTTCCAGGAGTGTGTAGGCTGTGTGGGGTGGAGAGAAGGAGGTAGAAATAATATGGACAAAACTTAGCATCCGTGTGGCACTTGCTGTGTCCATATACTGTGCTAAGATTAGCCCATTTAGTCCTCATAACAACTCTGTGAAAAATGTCCTCCTATTATTTCTATTTCACAGGCTAGGAAATATAGACACAACATCAGTGGACTTATTCAAGGTCACGGAGTTAATAAGTAGTGGTGCCTGTGTGGAATCCAGGCAGCATGCCTGCGGGGCTTGTGCTGTGAACCTCTCCATTCTGAATGGAAGTACATGAGCCTTACTGAGAGCTGACTTTGCCTGCTGCTGTGTGTTCATACATGACATAGATTTCATAACAAGCATGGGACATTGGTGGACTTATATTCCTTGTGGTTATGGAAACTTTGGTTCATGGAGATGAGCTATCAAGCAAGACAGACACAACACTTTCTAGGGAGGACAGTTAAGCTTTATTGCAAAATTCCATGTCTGAGTTGCTGAGGGTAGTCAGGGTGGATTCAGTGGGGAAGGCATAAGAGGAGATGGCATGAAAGATGTTGCAGAGGATGAATCAGTGAGATTTTAGCAACTGACTGGATGGCGGGGGTGAGGAAGGCGGGGGAGGATTTCTTCTGGAACAGTGAGCTGAATGACAAACATAAATGCAACTACATTGTGAAAGTTGAGAGCTCTAGGGGAAGACAAATCTGGTTTCCAATATGAAAGTTGTTGCTGAGTAGCTGGTGGATGCCTTTGGGCAAATCTCTTTTCTGTGAGCATCAGCATCCCTGTCAATACAGTGAGGATCCTATCACCTTCCTTCCATGGCTGTGCTGTGGCGCAGGTGAAATGGATGTGAAAGTCCTTTGCAGACGCAAGTAGCATAGCCATGTGAGTCAGTCTGAATGCTAGTCAGGCCAGGTGTTGCGTGGAAATGGTGCCAACCCTTTCTGCCTTTGATTGAGGAGATGGGTCAGCAAAGCATTTGAGGAAGCATTACCTCATCTTGGACACCAGGCAGAATTTTATGCCAGTAGTCAGCTTTGACCTGGGAGAAAAAAGGAATTCTCCCCAGATATTGCAAAGCAGAATTGCATCCTGGTGGCTCCAACTCAGATGTTCCTCCTGGCAAGCACTTGGCATGTGATGTCTCATTGGAGCTTCACAACAACCTTTTTAAAAAATTACTTTATTGTTGTTCAAGTACAGTCGTCTGCATTGACCCCCACCACTCCCCCAACCCCAGCCATCCCCACCTCCCCCCCTGCTTCCACCCCCCTTGGTTTTGTCCATGTGTCCTTTGTAGTTGTTCCCGAAAACCCTTCCCCCCTATTTCCCCCACTATCCCCTCCCACCTACCCTCTGGTTACTGTCAGATTGTTCTTAATTTCATTGTCTCTGGTTATATTTTGCTTGCTTGTTTGTTTTGTTGATTAGGTTCCACTTAAAGGTGAGATCATATGGTATTTGTCCCTCACTGCCTGGCTTACTTCACTTAGCATAATGCTCTCCAGTTCCATCCATGCTGTTGCAAAGGGTAGGAGCTCCTTTCTTTCTGCTGCATAGAATTCCATTGAGTAAATGTACCATAGTTTTTTGATCCATTCATTTACTGATGGGCACTTAGGTTGTTTCCAAGGTTTCTTCCAGCACTTGGCTATTGTAAATTGTGCTGCTATGAACATTGGGATGCATAGGTTCTTTTGGATTGGTGTTTCAGTGTTCTTAGGATATAATCCCAGCAGTGAAATTCTGGGTCCAAAGGCAGTTTCATTTTTAGTTTTCTGAGGAATTCCATACTGTTTTCCATGGTGGCTGTACCAGTGTGCATTCTCACCAACAGTGGACTAGGGTTCCCTTTTCTCCACAACCTCTCCAACATTTGTTGTTTGTTGATTTGTTTATGATGGCCATTCTGACTGGTGTGAAGTGATATCTCATTGTGGTTTTAATTTGCATCTCTCTGATGGCTAGTGATGCTGAGCATCTTTTCATATGTCATTGGGCCCTCTGTATGTCTTCCTTGGAGAAGTGTCTATTCAAGTCTTTTGCCCATTTTTTTATTGGGTTGTTTGTCTTCCTGGAGTGGAGTCGTGTGAGTTCTTTATATATTTTGGAGATCAAACCCTTGTCTGAGGTATCATTGGCAAATACAGTTTTCTATATAGTTGGTTCTCTTTTAATTTTAATGCTGTTTTCTTTAGCCATGCAGAAGCTCTTTAATTTGATGAAGTCTCATTTGTTTCTTCTTTCCTTTATATCCCTTGCTCTGGGGGACATATCTAGGGAAAATATTACTGAGTGGAATGTGTGAGATTTTCCTGCCTATGTGTTCCTCTAGGATTTTTATGGTGTCACAGTTTATATTTAAGTCTTCTATCTACCTTGAATTTATTTTTGTGTGTGGTGTAAGTTGATGATTGAGTTTCAGTTTTTTGCATGTAGCTGTCCAGATCTCCCAACACCATTTGTTGAAGAGGCTATTTTTGCTCCATTTTATGCTTCTTCCCCCTTTGTCAAATATTAATTGACCATAGAGGCTTGGGTTCATTTCTGGGCCCTCTATTCTGTTCCAGTGGTCTATGTGTCTGTTCTTATGCCAGTACCAGGCTGTTCTCAATAACCTTTTAAGGGTAGGTACCACTGTTATTCTCACTTTGGAGAAAAAAACAGAGTCAAAGAGGCATAGTAATTGGGCTATCGTCCTTCAGGTTAGAGGTGGTAAAATGAGGGTTCAGACTGAAGTCCATCTGATCTCATAGTCCTGGCTTATAACTCTTGCAGATGACAGACTTTTTCCTTGAGAACTGTCAGTCCTGGGGCCTCCTGAGAGTGACAAGAACTGAGGAAAGTGCTGAGGGCCCTTCTCTTTGCCCTCCCACCACAGATACCTGGAACTAGTGCTGAAAATTGTCTCAGGTTGTGGATTAGGAACAAAGATTGTTCCCTAAAGATGTCAGTTTTCCACTAACACCCCAGGGAGAATAGGGTAGAAGAGGTGGGTTAACTCCAAAAAAACCAACAAAAGTATTTTGTTGACTTGACTTAGTCCTCTTTGGAATGCCATAGATACATATAGTCACTGGTTGGGAATTTGGGGGTGTGGTGCACTGTGAAGCAGAGTTGAGGTCCCAATCTTTTGGGGGCAGATACTCCAGAGAGATTCCCTGAACTTGTGACTCTAGATTTCTGTTTCTGGGGTCAACCAGGTATTTATGATCCTTGGCTGGTGTGTTAGTTTCCTATGGTTGCTCTAACAGATGGCCACAGACTACATGGCTTCAAATGACACAGATGAATGGTCTTACAGTTGTGGAGGTCAGAATCTGAAAATGGGTCTTACATGCCTAAAATCAAGGTGTTAGCAGGACTGCATTCCTCTTGGAGGTCCTAGGGGTCAATCTGTCCCTTGCCTTTCTAGCTTCTAGA